>JALIRR010000997.1:65000-67500 GCA_023091755.1 Montipora sp. Colony 1 RG-2022 | reverse complement strand
GCCATCTGAGTTGAACCCAAATCCGCCAAAGGCGAAGCAGCGCTTGAAAAGGCCGGCGTTAGATCCTCCGAACCAGAACTTGTAGTCGGAGTAGCAGACAAGGCCGCAGAACGGCTATTATTCGTGGACCGGGACGTCATTATTTGGCTTAACAGGCGACAATTAAAGCTCCAAAACACCAAAAAGGCAAGACAATCAAAGCAGTGAAGCGACTTAATGCGCGCGACAAAACATATAGATGCCACGTGGCCCTGCAAGCTATAGGATGGCCCTGCAAGCTGTGGGGCGCCCCCACAGTATCAAAGTACGCTGGAATGCATGCCTTAAGTTTAACTTTGCCTAAATTGCATTTAGCCACATGAAACCAAAAGAACAGTTTCTGGGGATTCCAGTGCTTAAAGGCGACGACACGTCCGAATCTGAGGTTGGAATATCATTTATTACTGCGTGTTTCATAAATACGTGAAGTGAGGTCCAATTTTGATCCCGTGGTTTCGCTGTTTACTGAACAGTTTTGCCAAGTACAGATGTAGATGTAGATGTTTGCATCGACAATTGGTGGACAACAAATAGACTAAACGGAGCAGGGGATGGCGTAGTGTTGAGAGCACTCCCCCCAACCAATGTGGCCCTGGTTTATTAATAAATCGAAAGTGGTCTATTAGCCAATATCAAAAAAATACCATAATACTCTTTGTTTGTCCCTCCAAAAATTTGCATAAGCATTGTTTTCAGTTTCTCTTTGGACCATTATAAGTCCCAAGATAAATTAAAACATTGGCTAATTTCGTTGTTCTCCATTGAAGGTGGTGATTCGTCGAGGTGAGCTGATGTGTGGCGTGTTGGACAAAGCCCATTATGGACCCACTCCATTTGGCTTGGTTCACTGCTGCAATGAGGTACAGTAAACTGTGCATTCAATAAAACTCTTGCAACTATACACCTTGCAGGTCTTTCGTATGATTAAGTGTCTGAAGTGTCGTCAGTGCCACAATTTTCAGCCCACTTAGCGAAAATGTCATAGCTGTCGAAACAAATCCCTTTAAAAGCGAATCCTCTCTACGCAAAAACGTGAGAAAAGCCCGGATTAATTTAAAGACCCGTTTGCACGAGAGAGCTATTCCGAAATTCAGTGTGTTCGGAGACAAAGTTTTGTAACTTTTCGAATTCGTGACAAATCTGGGAACTATCATGTTTACCGCTGGATTCGTATTTCGTGTGGAAATATTACTGCAAAACGAATCCGGTGTCAAAACGTTTCAGATCTGACACAAATCCGGAAACGTTTTTTCCAGTGTTAGCGTAGTCTTTGTTTCTGAAAACATTATAAGCCAAAGCAACAGCACTTATCGTGCATGCATCATGCATGTCAGTTCATATCTTTCCCGCCCTCTGCAAAACAACAACGTGAAATGACCAAATTAGGATTCTGACTACGTCGTGAACATACATACAACAATGGCGAACCGATCTTTCATTCTCTCGTTTGACTTCAATGGCACGTTTCTATCAATCCTATACTACGTTAAGGCTCTTTTAAACGTTTTAAACATTTGCTTAAACATGCAAATGTTCAGTGGTTTTGAACAAGTCGTCCAACATTGTTAAAAGCGTAAAAAATGTTGCTTGTTGAAAGCATGTTGAACGAAGTTTAAATCGGTTTAAACTTTCATTCAACATCGATTCAACTTTTCCTTTGTTGTCGCAAATATTGCAGCTGTTTGAACACACTTTTCAACAATTGTAGAACACACGCAATCTCACATCAGGCTGCAAAAGTCAATATGGCGTTGTTTATCTGGGCGAGAGAGACTGTTTCTTGTTCTTTGTTCCTCGCCATCGAATTTCACGAAAGTATCGGTTCTTTTGTGGGCGCAATGTTGGGACCGTTTGAACGGCCTCTGCACAACTTTGTTTTTGTTTTTTTTGTTCTTTTTTTATAATTTTATTTTTATTTTTATTTTTAAGAATATATGTATACAATAACGACGATAACAAACGATAACAACAATAACAACGATAACAATAAAGATGCCTGCTGATTTTAACAAACCAATGTGTATCAACTACTACAAAGTGCATTAGTTAGCTTCTCCCACTTTTGAAAATGAAAAAGAAGTTTATTTTTCTCCCTGGCGATATGGAGCTCAATATTGAAGACACGTCTTGCCTTACCAATAAAACCTCTAATTGACGGTACGCTATTATGACATTTCCTACAGTAGATATAATACTTAGCTAATGACAAAATATGATTAATTATAATACAACTTTGTTTTTGCGTCCAACATTTGCCCGACATACTTTCAACTTTTGTCAAAAAATCGTTGACTATTAAGTGTTTCCTTTTAGCTGTATGGGGGAGAAATGTCCAGCGACCTTCTCACCTCATTAGCCAGACTGTTCACCACATTTCTGCAAATCCACGGCTTTACTCTTGGTGTTGAAGATATTTTGGTGAAGGAGAATGCGGATAAGAAACGACGTAAGCTCATGAAAA
>JALIRR010000997.1:50000-60000 GCA_023091755.1 Montipora sp. Colony 1 RG-2022 | reverse complement strand
AGGATAAAACAAGAAGTGGAAGAAATGACGATTGAGAAACGAAATCATACGCATGGGCAGGAAAACAGTAATGGGAAAAACGATTCAGAGTTTTCTCCTTACTGACAAAGGATAAAGCCAAATTTATTTTGTCAGTTACCTAGCTACAGTATAGTCAATGAGCATTGGCTATTTAGTGACAGAGAAGACTTGATCAAAGTTTTGTGTCGACTGAATCGCTTTCTTTTTCTTTCAGGCTGACCTGAAGCTTTTCAAGAAGTGGAGGAAAGCGCCAATGGACGTTCGTGAATGGTTTGTTTCTTTGTGAAAATGTCAACAATCTGATGTTCTTGTGTTAAGACACCTTAGTCTTAATTTTGCTAGTTCAGCAGAGCATGCCTTCACCTTTGCAGAGGAATGATCTGCAAAATTCGGCAGAATTTTCATTACTAAACATGTTTTTTTTTCTGTACACGCAGGTATACCAAGAAAGTCACAGGTTGCCCAGATCCTGTGCTATCCAAGCTTCAAGCTGACCGACATTTTGGTGCGGTATCTGAGAAATTCAGTGACTTGGTTAGGACGTACACACAGGCCAACCCAGACAAATGTCTCAATTCAGACGATAACGAGTTTGAAGAGAAGTATGTTCATGTCTAGATTGTGGCATACAGTACTTATTTTCTCTCGATAACCTGACACAAGAGAACTTAACCTGAGACGATGTAGACAAGTGCGAAAACAACAGATAAAAAATGCGGTCAAGTTGCAAATATAAAGTGAATCAGGAGAGACAATAAAGCGGAGAGGTTTTTAAGACCTCTGCACTTGGTATCTGAAAAATTAGAGAGTTCGACCAAAGATAACATCATTAAAAATGTCAGTTGATAAGAACCGTATACCCCTCGCCCCCCCCCCCCCCCCCCCCCCTTTTTTTTTCGCGCCCACTTTGTACCGTGCAACTTGATGGCAACGGGAAATATTGGTAATGTAATATTTTTACCGTGTAGTTACGAACGGCTTTAAAGCAAAAAATAGGGAATGGACCCATTACTCGTTGTGTTCTCCACTTCGTCTTCAAAACCTTCATCTGACAATTTCACGTTGTTGTTTTTCCAAAGTGTGGTAAGGAAACGTCTTAAATGTAGCTACAGAGGAAAAAAGTTAAGACGTGCCCGCACGCTTTTTTACCGCTCTTAGCCTCCCTTTGACAAATTGGTTCGTTTGATTTTCAAGGTCTGTTGTGATTGGCCAAACTAATCTTTAACGGCCCACAATGGTTGGTTTTGACTAGTGACGCATGTTTGCGCACCTCCGTAGCGTCTTGATCCTCAGAGCCTTTTTGTTTGAGAACGAAAGACTTTAGTGAACAACAAGATAATATGTCTGTCTTGGTGTGTTCCTTTCGGCGAATCCAGTAACGGATTTTCGATGGTAAAGCGGATTTCGTGTTTTTTTCGATAAATCCAAATCCGGATTCTGGATTTGAAATCCAGATAATTCAAATCCAGATTTACCGATTCGCGTTCTGCGCTGTTCCATTCCCAGTGGATCCGAAATTAATCATTTGAGGCAGTGGTATTTCCAGCTGGAGAAAACTCAATCCCCCCTCTCCGTTTGACTCTACGACCATTTTGCGCCAGTCCTTCGTCGTCGTCACGCGAATAACTGATAAGAAAATTATCCGTAGTATCATCACAATTCGTCAAAGACTAGAAAACACATCATTTCTTGAGATTCCGCCATATTGAACACATTCACGAAGGGTTACC
This sequence comes from Montipora sp. Colony 1 RG-2022, assembly GCA_023091755.1. Lineage (NCBI taxonomy): Eukaryota > Metazoa > Cnidaria > Anthozoa > Scleractinia > Acroporidae > Montipora > Montipora sp. Colony 1 RG-2022. The sequence goes on along the minus strand of JALIRR010000997.1, from coordinate 58,249 downwards.
ACGGTTACAGATCCAATTTCACGTTTCAAGCGGCCGCAAAATCTGGCAGATCTTGGATCAAAAAATCCGTTTTTGGATTCGCCAAAGTGGAGCACACCCTCTCAGAGAGTCAGTATGTTTGTTCAGCCTTAAACCTGAAGCTAGCGTTCATAACCATGGAGTTTTCGTTGTTGACAAGTCAACATTGGTAAGCTGCGCCGAGTATTGGAAGTTAGAAAAGATGTTTTTTAATGAAAGTGTCTCAACAATTTTGCAACTTGTTGTAGCGTTCATAACCATCATGTATCTACAAAGAACCTCATTCCGCGCTCTTGCAGAACCAGGGGAGGCTGTGGGTTTATTGGCTGCGCAGGTGAGTAATGCCATTCAACGAATTCAAGGACCTTGGGTCAGTGGAATGTCACTTGGGGTCCTTGAATGCAGCTAGAAAAATGAAAGCTCGTTTTTTTTTATTTTTATAAACATTCATGTCGGAGAGTAAGTTCAGTTATGATGGTATTCCCAGTGTTGTCGCTGTCCTTTGTGTGGTATATCACTAACTTGGACAAGCTTGACTGGTTGACATGTTCTCTCCTAAAATCCCACTTCCCCATTGCTCAATAGCACTCGAGCTCTAAAATGGATTAAATTAAATTAAAATCCGCGGCAAAATTCATTTCCAGATTTTTTATTCGATTGGAAAGCCGAGGATCTGATGTGTTACGTGTGACGCCGCAAAATAAAATAAGTAAATAAATAAAAAAATTAAAAAAACGTTTAGTCACCTCACGAATTTTAAGCCGTTGTGATTTGATAGTTAGCGAAATGTTTGATATCAGAATGTTAAATTATTAGTTGGTCGAAGGCTGAAGAACTTTGAATCTGTACCGATATTTCAGTATTCGCTCACTTAATTGTAAAAATGCACACACAAACACATCTATAGTGAAGGCGTGTATGGAAAACCTTGGCCAACATCTTTAACGTGTAATATATTCAATATGTGGTTTTCACGTGACGTCATCGCCGCCATGTTGGTTGACGAAGAGAAAGGATGTCTCTTGAGCTCATTTTGTTCGTCCACCAGCAATTGTACATTGCAGCATTGTTATGTGTGTCTCTAGAGATTTGGTGCAAACCATCTATACTCTGGAAAGGGAGTTATTCAGTGGGTAATGTTATCCAGCCTTGGACCTGATAAGCAAATACATCTTTTGTGAATGTTTGGTTTTTAAAGTAACAGTCCTAATATAACGGGTTCAAACTTTCAGAGATGGCTATGTGTCAAGAGTACTTTTAATATCAGTTACTGGTTTGATAGGGCTGAATCAATATGTGCTAATGAGGCTTCATGGATACTATGACAAGGATTCAATTGTGGCAATGACCTTTAGGTCTTATAGAAGTCGAGACAGTGCAGCGATGATGAAACTGTTTCTCGTCAGAATATTCTTTCTGTGATTACTTGGTACATCGTTCTGAGCTGCTCTCGACTGATCCTTTTACCATGAACAAGAAACAAACTTGAACCTAATCAAGACGTGGATGTATCACACAAATAACACGAATACGTGGCCTATGGTGTAATGACTGTTACACCAACGAAACCCAGTTGTTTTCTAGTTAATGTCATTGCCGCCATGTTGGTGGACGAAAGCGAAATATCTCTCGTTAACTCTTTTTGTTCGTCCACGACATCAGATAATTGGCATCCTTGCCTCGAGAGATCGGTTGCAAACCATCTATAGTGACTCTGGCGCTTAGACCGTTCGATGAACTGCTGTGTTTCATGTTGTTGTTGTAGTCTATTGGTGAACCATCCACTCAGATGACACTCAACACATTTCACTTTGCTGGTCGAGGGGAGATGAATGTCACGCTTGGGATACCGAGACTAAGGTACATGAAAAACCGTGTTACTGTGTTTTTAAGCCGTTATAGTTTTAGTACTTGTCAAAGCTGAAAATTGCGAGGACTAAAACGCGAATACGCCCTATAGATGGTTTTCACCTGAGGTCACAGCAGCCATGTTGATGTACAGAACAATAGAGGAAAAAGTCTTTTGGGAATTTGACTCTATTATAATGCAAAACGTGTGCCATAATTTGCTATTGTTTTGTACACAAACATGGCCGTCTCATCACGTGATTGAAAACCATCTATAGAAGGCGTGGTGCCTAAGGCTCGTGCGAATGATTTAATAATCAACCGTGGACTCATACAAAGCTCTGTGATAATTTGTGCAATAAAGCAGATACAAATGGCAATGTGTCCGTAATCTAGCGTTGGTTTTTTTAATCCCGCGTCCCTTTTTCTCGTGCTAGAAATATCTTTTAAGGCTTCTGTCTCTATGTTGCTGTTTGTCGATCACCACCTTGCGTAATTAATCAGTTGTGCTTGAATGAATTCGAACAAAAACAGAGCGTGAGGCCACCCCTTTTACAGTGCCTCTTCGTGTTTAAAGAGAACGTCCATTCCAAAAAAAATGTATTTAAATCACTGGAAAAAACCTTTACAGTCAAAACTGTCTTAACATTTTTCAAAGAAAGCGGCCGTATCCGATACAAATGAGTTTTAAAATCGCCTATTTTTTGTTTCACATTTTTCCTGTGGGGAATGGGGTGATGAAACCAGGCTCCTGGGTTATTCGAGGGAGTGGCGAGTTGTTAGAGTTTGCACATATGTCTCCTTGCCAACATTAAGTATTCATTCTTGTTTCAAACATTCATGACTATTTTAGTAGTATGATTGGGCGTTCAGAAAAACGCCACTGGGCAATAGCATTTCGTGAACAAACGAATGGTTCTTCACTTAAATGGGCCATGTCAGGTTATTTAAGGGTTTTTACGAGAAATTTTTATTTTATCACGAGTTTAAAACTCAAAAATGCTAATGTAGGAATTCCTTTCATGATAAAATTATCCTTGCATCGCAAACAAGATGATTCTGAGCAAAACCTGCTTCTCCAGCGTTTCGTGCTTCTTCGGGCGATTTGTCATAAACTTGAAAAACGACGGGCTTACTTTTTTCGAGATCACCCAAATGCAATCCGTCTCAATCTTGCCCATTTGTGTCCATTCATGCTTCTCTTTCCTTTTTGTTGTGTTTCTTCACTGTTGTTCAACGGTTTTAAGTGGTTATTGCAATGTTTCATTTTACTTTTTGGGGCATTTTGGGTGTTATGAAATTACATCATTTTGCGCCTTTGACCTAGCGCCTTTACACATCGTACATTTCCTTCCTTTCCATTGCAAATCTGCATCATAAAATGACCAAATCTAAAGTTCTATTGAAAACGTGAGAATACAACGGCAAAGTTTAATTTCGTCTCTTTCCTTCAAGTTAATTTGGTGGGTAGTTCGCGGTACTTTGGTGATGTTAAACAAATAGTTATCATAAGGTCCCAGCTCACTGGATGCATTTAGAATTTTTTTACAAATTCCAGATGTAGGAGTATCGATCCGTCGAAAGTAAACTCAATTGTAATGAAGAGATTTATTTTTCATATTCGAGGAGACACCTGAGTGCTCCTTTCCAAGTTTTCCCGTGTCAACATCCGACGAAAAATAAATCTCCTCATTTCATTCACCCGCGGTTTGCGTGAAACATCTCTTTCAAAATACAGCGAAAATGGAATTCGTATATTAATTGAAACTATTACAAAATTATCTATTTTTATTTGTTCTCTGCGCACCTATTTATCGCGTAATTGACGCGTGATCACGTGGGTGTCCAATTTGAACAACTCCAAACTGGATACCTGTTCTTGCTGGTTTCCTACTGTTTGCTAAACAGATTGAATGTAATTTAAACGTTTTCACACTAAAAGGTTTTCATAGACTTTTTAACCGCGAAGTTTGTAATAGTTACGATTAACTAGTAATTGAACCTCTTGTCGTACAATTCGGGGAGTAATCGTGCTCGTAATTTCAAATCAGCCAGTAAAATCACTCGAACGCTTACTCTTTGGATTGTATTCCACTCAGTCCAGTTACTATCACTAATCACCATTGATACTGTTTGGTTTCCCTTTCAGGGAAATTTTGATGACTGCTAGTGCTAGTATCAAGACACCGACTATGGACCTTCCTCTGAAGCCAAGATCAAAAGCAAAGAAGCGGGCAAAACAACTGCAAAGAATATTTACGAAAGTTACTCTGGCGCAGGTTACTTTCTCAGAAAGATCAGTTTTTTTTCTCTCTCTAACCCAAACACTTATCTTATTTTTGGAAATGGGTCCCAAAATGCTGTTTTTAGGTCAAAAGTGAACAAAAATATAATTTTAGTGGTTTATCTCGCACGTTCAGCATTCCTGACAACCCACTGGCAAAATGTGCAAATAGAATTGAAGACACCGCATATCAGTGATTATTGGCAACAAAAATACAGCATTATTTTGTGGTCTTCATTCATGCAAAAACGTGTTTTGGTGTTCTGAAGTTTGACTAAACTAGCGTGACACTTGACTTTTAACAGGGCACATGTGTTGCATTACTAGACATAAGTAAATTTTGTGGCGACACAAGTTAGAAGGAAAAATTGGTGACCGTGATGTGCCGTCACACAGACATGTCTTGCATACGTTCTTTAGTCCAACGCCTGTCGAGTGACTTGTGTGGCATCTTGAGATTTCCATCACAGCGAAAGCGCGAGATCTGTTGCGAGAAGAAGTGCCTGCATGGTGGCACTGCGCCAGTACTCACTTACATAGAAAACGTTTGCGTTGATGTCGCCGGGAAAAAGAAACAACTGAATGAAATAAGAAAAGATAAGGGGAAGATAGCCTCCATGGTAGTAACTCCTTAAATTGCATTCGATTTTACGGTAGAAACTATTCGATAAATGACCATAACTTTCTCGCTTCATATACCTCTTTCATAATGGCGGCCAAATAAAATATTCTTTTGTTTTAATGCTAATAAGCCTAACTAGCCTCGCTACGACGAGCAAATTTCAAAAGAATTTCTGTTTTAAAATGAGGGCAGTAGGTCTAATTAACATAGAGAGAAAAGAATGTAAAAGTGGTCGCTATTTATGAAAGTGGTCTATTAAATTAACTTAAAAACTGTTAACAGTTTTTTCGGGGCTCAAAGAATGGAGTAGAGATTTGCACAAGTACGGCAGAGCTTCGAGGCAGTTTCTTTTGTTTAAGCTAAGTTTGTATCTATCGAATCTGTGATATTGTTTCGATTGATTCAATCGCAGACCGTGAAGTTCGCTCTTGAAGCATTGAACTGCCGCAGTGGAGATGGGGGCTTTACTCTTAGGGTGGATCAACATTAACTTAAGACAATTGCTGATGACATTTGCAAATGAATTCACTTTCTAGTCACCTCGGATAGACCTAATCGGCTAACTCAATGTTGTACCCAATTCAAACCCTTTGGGAATAAAACGTTTTGTTCCAGGTATTTCCATATCATTTACCTATGAATGCTACACTATCATGCAAATACAACACACAAAGAATCTTAATCCCGGGAGATTTGAATTGGGTACAACATTGAGTTAGCCCTGTCTCTTGGTTACGTAGCCAAACCTAAGTTAAAGTTTCCTTACGTTTATTACTATTTTTTTTGTCTCTTTGCCGACAGGTGCTGGAGTCTGTTGATGTGTGGGAATCCCTTTCAACAAAGCAACACCCGAACCGGTGAGAAAAAGTCACGGCAATGTCGAGTTTTGTTACCATGGCAATGGGGTCCAACTCTCGCTCAACCGGAATTGTGTATCCTTGTTTTTCTGCACGATTTCACAATGGCCATGTTGGTGACCGTTTAAGTGACCTAACCTCAAAGTAAATTGTCTTTTGCAAAAGTTAAATGTCTAACACATATTTTAGCTTTGCATCTCTATGTTTCACTTTTAACACCTCTAATCATCAAAGGTACGAGAGATTAACAAAGCCGGCATTCATTTGTCCCATGGCCGAACTTGCGAGACGTATGGGTCTATTCCTTCAATGACGTCAAGAACCACTTTACATTACCAAAGTTCTTTCACTGAGTGAAGTGATGCAAAACCAAAGCAATTCACTAATTACTTTCGACACTCTATTGAAAACCGCTCTTTGTCCAGAAATCCAAGTAATTAGATGCACATCGAGTTTTATAAGCGTCACGAAGTGTCCCCTTGCTCTCCTTCGCAACTTCAACATCACTCGTGTCTTAGAATACAGACAATGAACGTCACCAAGTATCCGCTAAACTCTACTTCTCAAGTAAAGATAAACATTTACATTTAGCCTAACCTAAAAACAACGGTAACCCTGACTGTTTCGTTATTGCAAGGGAATGCATCGTGCAGAATATCAAAATTTGGTGGCTTTTATTTCTGGATACAAGGGTCAATCTTTGTCCTTATTTTCCGTATTTGCATTTTTTCTTGAACTGTTTCATTCAAGTTTCAACTCTGAAGTGAACTAACATTTGATGTTTTATTCTTTTCTCTGTTTGGCATAGAGAACGAATTCACCGTGTCCGTTTTAACTTTCTCAGTGAAACTTCTTACAAGGTAATAATCCAAGCTACGGTTGCTCAAAAGCCGATTAACGCCAATCCCAGATGAAAAATTAACCAAGGAGTTTACTTCTCTACTCCCAAATGCTGTTCAACGCTGATATTCGGCAAACTTTTACTTAGTCTTTAGAAGAACTCAATCTTGAAAAACAAAAATAAGCAAAGAAACTTTCACCGAAAAGTTGAAAACACGAAACAAAAGTTTTCGCAAATCCTGGATTAAGTTAATCGGCTTTCGAACAAACCAGGGCCCATTATTTACTCTTCTTCTTCGGGGCCCTTTTACTCTTCTTGTTTTAAACACCATGCACTTGTGTCTAGAAATACAGGCGATAAACGTTTTGTTGTTTGTAACTCAACTCCTGAAGTAAGTTAGCATGAGCAGTTACTAAAACGTCAACTCAAAAATATAATATTGCGTCCAATTGACCATGATTTAGAGAATTTTGAAGATCGATGATGGTGTTTTGGCCTTGACGACTGAAGTCTGCTTCATTGTGCAAAAATTCTTCCAATCACGCAAAGGCCGTATTGATTCTAAACAGAGTTGTCTCTGTTGCTTACCTAGGTGTTCCAAAAGTTCACGGGTACAATAAGGTCGCGTCATGTGGCGTCATTGGTCTGTTATTCATCCTGATGATGATGATGACTATTGTTAATATCATTACTAGTACTAGTGCTGCTACTGTTATTATTATTATTATTATTCACCTTTCTTTTCAGGACGAATTTTGCGTGAGAGCTGAAGGGATTCTGCATTATGTGGAGTCAGTTTTTATTAAGAAGTTGATCGTTGCCGTTTTGAAAGCGAACAAGGCTAAAAGTACCGAAAAGTGAGTGATATGTGGTGATTTTGAAACGAGGGTCAAAAGTTAGTGTGGTCGGGGTTTAGAGCGCTTTGCAGTGGAGTGTCGAAAACCAAAACCGGTCATTTTACCAGGATAAATAAAGTTGTTATTATTATTATTATTATTACCAAAACTTCTTAGCAGCACGAAGTAAGATATCGCTTTGATGATCCATACGATGTTTTTGAAATTCATATTTAATCAATACATGTTTCGGATGAAACATCATCCATCGTCAGTTGACAAATGAGAAATAAACTAAAGTTGAGCAATAAATAGTGTAACAAAGTGAGATATAACATGAATAATTAAGGATGAAGGCGAGAACAGAATAAAAACACCCAACCACGAAACAAAACAGAAAAAACCAAACTGTTTAGGCCTTTCATACTAATTAGTTTCTTTTCTTAGCCTAAACAGTTTGGTTTTTTCTGTTTTGTTTCGTGGTTGGGTGTTTTTATTCTGTTCTCGCCTTCATCCTCAATTATTCATGTTATATCTCACTTTGTTACACTATTTATTGCTCAACTTTAGTTTATTTCTCATTTGTCAACTGACGATGGATGATGTTTCATCCGAAACATGTATTGATTAAATATGAATTTCAAAAACATCGTATGGATCATCAAAGCGATATTATTATTATTATTATTATTATTATTATTATTATTATTATTATTATTATTATTATTATTATTATTATTATTACTAGTTATAGCTGTCGCTAAAGTGCCAACGAGCCAAGCTTGCGTGATCTGGCGGCTGCAAACATCACGCGGCGTACTCGTGTGGCACTCTCATTGGTTATCGCTACGGTCAACATTTCATCGCTTTGGTCTACATTACAGCTTTTGGTCTACATTACACTCAAATTTGAAGCGCTTCTGAGATTTCGTCCGCCTAAAAA
>JALIRR010000997.1:42500-45000 GCA_023091755.1 Montipora sp. Colony 1 RG-2022 | reverse complement strand
CGTCGTTTCGTAAGCACCCTACTTTCTGAGCTACAAGTTCCCTTCTATCCTTTTTTGACTTCGACGCCCATGTCTACCATTCAGATTACTCCAAAGTGATCACCATTTTAGTTTTCCTTTGTTTCATTGCAAATTATCCCTTTTCGCCTTGTTCTTAAACTTAAAATACATAAGAATATTTAACCTTGAGCAATGCAGCAAGGGCTAATTTGCAAGCAAACAGAAGAATGCTAAAACGGTGGCTATTTTGGGTATCAACATTGGAAAAGGGGGAGGGGAGGGAGGGACGTTAAAACTTTTCTTATGAACTGGAAGATGATTGAGTTTTAGGAAGAAGAGGTGAATTTTCGATTCAGGGTCTCAACCTTTTTGCAACTGCTTGTAGGTGGCTAAACTCACATCAACTTAACAAAACCCCGATCTTTGAAGCAAAGCTTGTCTGTGTTAGCTCACTTTTGCTTGTTTTTTTTTCTTCTAGCGTGTTGTAGAAAGTGATTTTCACGTGGCTTCTTACTCGTATGACGCCGATAAAGAGGAATGGTGCGAAGTTTGCCTGAAGGTGAGGGAGCGGAATGGGTTTTTGTACCACGCTTATTCATTGGCCAAACCATTTCCCGCCACGTAGTCGTTCGATCAGAGCGAAGCAAAAGGTAACCTCGTCTTCATTTTTCCCGCGCTTTGCGTCGGTTACATGTTTTCCCTGCACTCTTGATTGGTTCACTCCTGATTGGTTAATAGGCAGTTTAAGCACGCGACTTTTCTTTAGTCGCCGACGACAACCGGAAGTGCGCTGTTTTTCTTTTTAACTTGTCTAGAAACCACCATATTTACGTTTGATTGATAATAAGTATTTTTTCACTGTTAAAGTTGATTGGTTTAAAAATTTGGAGAGACTTTTGTTCTGGCATGAAAAATGTTCACTTCCATCACCAGCTTAAAGCTTCTTTTTGTAACAGTCTGCGAAAATATAGTTTAGCTTCATTGCACGGCGCAGGATCGCTTGTGAAAAATACATTTTTCTCGAAGCCCACAAAGCCGTGCTAGATAAAAGAACGCCTCAACGATCATCCGCCACATCTCATGTGAAATGGATGCTGAATAGGCGCTTACATAAATATTTACGTTGCCTGAAGGCAATTTTTGCTACAAATGTCTCCGTGCAGATTTTGAGTCATTTACATTCCAAATTGTTCTTTGAAGACATCTCGCTAGCCAACATTTTTCGGGTTCAAACTTTCTCAGAAAGCAAACTAATTAATACAAATTTACTATTCGTGCAAGGGCTGATTTCTTGAAGGATTGATTTGAACAAGATAAATTTGGTAAACAAAGTTCCCTCCAATACAGGCGCTAATGTTTTCGCTATAGAGAGATCTTGCGAGAGGGGAGCGTTTTCGTTAAAGTTCTCCTATGACAAAAAAATCACTTCTTTTTTTTTTTTTTTTTCCTTGGGATTTTGAATTTATGTGAACTAAACAGTAAGTGACCCAAGTTTTAAGCCTTGATTTAAAGGAGAACTGAAGGCCAAAATCAGCAATTTTTCCAACTTTTTTTTGGAAAGCCAAACATAAGTAAAGTTAAGTTTGTGGAGTTATTTCTTCTCGTTTCCTGTTTTTTTGCGAGAGAATTACGTTCGAAGTTGGGCTTTTCCCGCTTGTTCCGCCTTTGCAGTGCGGGCTCAAAAATTAAGTCAGCAGCCTCCTGTGACGTATGATTTGGTGGACAGAAATTTCGTAATCAAGAGAAACACGGTAAAAACAAGTGATGCTGTGGATATCTTCTTCGTTACTTTGCTGTTTCTTCGCGGACTCAAGATTCACGACAAACATCAGTCTGAACACTGTTTCTACATGGGGCGTTCTCGCATGTCTCCCCCATATCATACGTCAAACGAGTTTGCTCTCAGATATCATCATACTATTCACAAATTGACTTCAAAAGGAAAAAGAACGTATTAAACTTAGTTAAATGTCCAGTTTTAAGCCTTCTGGGTTTAATAACGAGCGATTTATTAGCCATCAAAAACAGATAAATTCTTGGGTGGCAAAAGCGCTAATAATGAGCCCATAAAATTCTCAAAGCGTCATTACTCAGAGATTATCTGGTAAGTTGCGGACAAAGTTTCAAAGATGGCTCGTTATGCAATGCACTTTCAATATTCAGTAATGATTTTTTTGGCTAACAGATTAGAAAACGAGGAGCTTATGCTTATGAGGCAAAAACTGTCAACAAAGATTCCCGTATACTGCATATTTTCACACTGACCACAAGACATGTTTCATGTTACATTTTATTTTAGTTTCCTGTAACGAACTTCAAAGTACGAGTGTCTTCTATTATAGAGAAATTGGCCGATCAGGTAAGAGCAGAACACAGCAGAGAGTTAGTTACTCTGCCGATCAAAATTTATAAAGTTCAATTTTCTCTCGTGAGATACAAGATTATAATCGGAAGGTGCACACAGAACTTTTCAGGACTTGGAAAGGCTACACAATTTCTT
>JALIRR010000997.1:20000-40000 GCA_023091755.1 Montipora sp. Colony 1 RG-2022 | reverse complement strand
GCCTTGATGCGTGATGACGTCATATGCTCAAAAATTCACCACCAGGGGCCCGTTGCTCGAAGCCTGGTTAGCGCTAACCGTTGGTTAAGAGGTATCAAAACCCATAGGTTTCCATGGTATTTAACGCTGGTTAGCGCTAACCATGCTTCGAGCAACCCGGGCCAGGGGCCCGTTTCTCGAACGTCCCGAAACTTTACGGGCCATTTTCGGGTGTCACAATTCCCTCTGTATCTCAAGAACGGAGAGGATTTAAGTCGTCAAACTTCACAGTGATTTTCCTTTTTGTTATCTTAAAAACATGTTAAAAGATCGGCTTTCCAAAATAAGCGGTTGGCAGTTTCACACATGGCTTTTCGGGCCCGAAAAGTTATAGGGACGTTCGAGAAACGGGCCCCAGGCCTCGTTCGCACAAGATTATTTTCACCATCTTGACATCCAATACTGTTTGCACTTGGGTTTTCTTTACAAGTTTGCTCCTTTTGGGATTCTGCTTAAGCGTAAATTTACAAGTTTGATTTTTGAATTCGAGGCTTGGTGGTGAAATCAGCTTGTCAGAAGTCATCACTGACGCATAAGGGCTATTCTGTTACGCTTGTTGGCTTTGTGAGGATTATTTCTTGGACATGCGGAAAAATGTCATTTGTGGCAATTTTTTTCAAGTGACCTTTGACCGAAAACAGGACTTCCAGACCTGAATATGGCGTGGCGTTTTCTAGTTACGGCGTCAATGTATTTTCTCAGGGTTGCGCCGAGTTTAAGCCCGCTCTGAGCTTTAACTGGATTTTTCTTCGGAAGGGCTGCAGTCAAATCTACCTCACTTTGTAAATACCCGACTTGTTGTCATTTGAACTGATTCGTTGTGGGCTGTCTGTGAACCCATCGCATTTTACATTTACAGTGTAGATAAGAGTATCTCTAACTGCAATGAGAACTCCACGGCTTCCGTTAAAATCCATAGTAAAAAAGTATTATAAAAAACGTTCACTGGCTATATACAGTTAAAAACTTTCGAGCTTTCTGCTGTCAGGCTACAGCCTTTTCCATTGAAGGCTGTAGCCTGACAGCCGAAAGCTCGAAAGTTTTTAACTGTATATAGCCAGTGAACGTTTTTTATAATAATTTTTTAATATGTTTTACCCTGGCTACGGTTCTTCTATTTTTAAAATCCATAGTGTCGATTCTTTTGTCAGGAATTGAAAAACGTCTTCAGTGCTTACGGAATCAACGTGGACGCCCGCCATCTTAGTCTCGTGTCCGACTACATGACGTACGAAGGGACCATCAAGGCCTTCAATCGCGTAGGAATGGAATCGAACTCTTCTCCGTTTCAAAAAATGAGTTTTGAAACCACCACGCATTTCCTTCGCGGGGCGGTGCTGACTGGAGACACAGAAAAACTCTCTTCGCCTTCGTCTCGACTAGTTGTCGGGCGAGTCGTCGGCTGTGGAACTGGCTGTTTTGATTTAATGCAACCGCTGTACTGAAGACCTTGCTCTCAAAGTGACAGATAATTAATTGTGGAATAACAAAAGAAAGGTTTATTAATCGCTGTTTATCTGAAAAAGCATTCTCCTGAGTACCTTCTTGATCGATTTCCCTCGCGTCAGTGTTGTGCCAGGTCCACAAACTCTCGACTTCGCGTCGAATTTTTAAATGTGATAACATTGTCACAAGAGAGTGAACATTATTTAAAGGCGTATTCATGTGAATTTAAAGGCCTTCCTTCAACCGACATGCTATCTACCGTTTGTTTTTGTTATGGGAATTCGCATTGCTTATCGTAGCGATCTGATTGGATGAATTTCGGCTTTGGCGGGACCGAAAGTTTGTAGATGTGACGCAACATTGACACGAATATTGTAAACTACTTATTCGACGCTAGTACCATGTTCATATCCAACCATTTTCATTTGAAGTACGAGGGATCCAAGCAAAAGGAATCGAACGAAAAGGAGATTGTTGTATCTGATATAGTGTTTCCACATGACGTCACAGTGGCCATGTTGGATGAGTGAAATATTCTTTTGGGAATTGAACTTCATTTTTATGCAAATTCTTCTCTTTATTTTAGTATGCAAATATTCCTGCTGGTCACATCAGCAAAAGCACTCTGTACAACCATGAATTAATAAAACAGTCCCTTCAATAATTATTAACGAGGTAATGAGTAATGTTTCTATATGATGTCCATGTCAATAGACCTCTTTTATAATGGCGTCCAAATAGAATATATTTTTTTTGTTCTAATGGTAATAAGCCTTCCTTTCCTCGCTACAACGAGTAACATTCAAAGGAATATTTGTTCCAAACTGAGGCAGCATGAGGCCAAATTAACAGAAACACACACACACACACACAAAAAAGGGAAAAGCCGTCGAATTTATAAAAGTGGTCTATGTAATACAGCCTTAACGTGGAACGTTGAAAAGGACTCGAAGGTTATAAAAATATCCAAAAGGTGTTAAGACGAAAAAATTAATGGTCTTGTTACATTTTGTGTCCATCTTGGTGAGGTGGGAAAAAAAACCACGATTTCAAGCTGTGATTGTATAAAATACAAGCTTACATTTACATTCTGAAAAAATTTATGGCGCGTTTGATTGACCCTATTCCGGAATAATAATACGTGGAGTGATGATTAAAACGGTATGTTTGGCGCGTTTCGAAGCAGTAAGGTTAGTAAAAATATCTTTAAAATAGCATTTTAGCAAATGATTGACAATTTTAGTGTAAATCTCCGTAAAAACGAGGATTCCTAACTTACATTCCATGTATTCCTATTCCGGAATACGGTCAATCGAACGCACCCTTGATGCCTTTGAATCATCCTTTGGACAATAAAAGAATGCTTACAAATACTAAAAGAAAAAAAAATACTAACCTTACTTGAGAAACACTAACTATTCGTGACAATACTGGAATACGGTAATACTTGATCAATTTCTCCGTAATCTTTTTGAACTCCTCGTGTCTTAGGTGTACCATAATCCCATTATCATGGTGTCCTGTAGCCTAGTGCTTTGTATTGGCAATATCTTCCTACTGCAGGCTCTTTCCTGACAAGCTAATTCCATGGTTATTTTTCCTCGTTTTGAAAGCTTGGTAGATATTTTTTAAAAAATCCTTATTTTTCCTTTAAGTCTAAAAAATCCATTCAAAAAGAAGCTATCTTAAAATTATTAATATTTCCTCAGTTTAAAAAATAGTTACGTATTGCCATAATTCTTCCCTTATCTAAGAAAGCAATGATCAAACAAATTTAGCTAACACTACGAATTTGTTCCTCAAGAAAAACTTGCGCTGTACGTCTTATGTTAGTTATGTCAGATACTTGACCAGTGGCGCTTAATCAAATGTCCAACCAAATTGGCCGCCACCACCATCCCCACCATCCCCACCCCTCCAACCCAAGGTCATCATGATCACCAACAGAAAAACCGGGTCATACAATAACTTCTTTCGGTTTGCCCGCCATTTACGTCTTCTAAGCTGTTGACACATCTTCAACGGAGGCGTTAACATAATCTGGTTCAATTTTGAAATCTTCAGGAATCAAGTAGTCCTACCAAACGGAAAAATAGAAGTAGTTTTGTAACGTACCCTAACATTCGTTAAAACTATTGGTTTTGAAGAAGAAAAGATTTAAAGATGGCCGCAATCTAGGTTTTGCATTGGAATTCGAATTTCGTTAAAGGATTCAAAGTTTCGTATCTGCAAGAAAATTAAGTGACAGTGTGTGACCTGCTTCCTAGATGGGCATATGATAAGGATTTATTAAGAACCTTCGCATATGAAAACTAGTACCAACCATTAACAGAAACGCTATGCAAATCCTTGATTTACGGCCATGTTTGTTTGTTTTTTTTTTTGTTTTGTTTTTTTTACATTGGGCTTGGGCTTCCTGTGGTACTATTACGCCATCGCGGAGGGTGTCATTGTATTGAATATATTGGCCCAAAAAGAACAGAGAAAAGCAAATCAGTATTCCAACTATAAGTTCATGGAGTTAATTCAAATCCAAAACAAACAGTGCAAAGTTTTTTTTTTGTTTTTTTTTGGGTTTTTTTGTTTTAGGTTTCGAATACCTTTCATAATTATTTGAAGCTTCCCCTTTAAAGTCGGCTACTATGATGAAAAAAATAATGTGTTTGTTTTCTTCAGGTTTTGAAAGTGTGTTTGCTGAACACCTCACTAGCAATAATTTTGAGCTTTGATTTTTATCCAAAGGCTGTTTACTTGAGTGTAAGTTTTGGATCTCACGGTCCGCCATTACTCATGTTCAAAACGGAAGACCTTAGACAGCAATGACCAGGACCAGGTTGCTGACCGGTGGTGTTCGTTAAAACAATGGTTTGCTGGGGGTGCTCAGTCTCGCGGGCTCAGAAAACCTGGTTGTGGTCATTGTTATTTGAGGTTTTTCGTTCAAAAACTGGCCGATTGAACCTCAGAGGGTTGGATCTAGGGAAAACTGACGTCATTTACTAGCCTAAAATTTCAGCCGCGTGTGAATGCAGCCTATGATGTAAGGAAAACACGAGTTTAAAAAAAGTCTGAAGCCCGAAACCGTGCTGCATATTAATTCAGCCGCGTGCACACGCATTGCATTCTTAAACTTGTGAATGTGTCGCCATTTTCTCCTCGACCCACCTCTCTCAGAATTTTAAAGTTAGTAATGGCGGATAAACAGGTATCTGCAAGGCTTAAAAGTTGGGTCACGTAGTGTTTAGTTAACATCGTAGTCTTCAAATCCAAAGGAAAAAAAATACTTTGTGGTCATAGCAGTACTTTAAGTTTCTACCTGGCGCCCGCTTCGGATCTTTAGTTTTTTGTCCCACTGCCTCACTATCAATCTGAATATTTGATATTTCTAAAATGGCCTATTCAACTTACCGTTTGTTGTCTGTGCATTCGATGGAGTTCCTCACTTAACTCTTCGAAAGTTGGTCGCGTCTTGGGGTTTGCATTCCAGCAACGAAGCATAACACCATACCTGACAACGAAAGAGGATATCGCTCGAGCAACGCTAATAAATCACAAGCCAAAAAAGGCACAAATCGAATTTATTTTCTCAAACTGTCATCCTCGGGAAAATGAGATTTCATAGGGTGCGTTCTTGGATCTACTAGCAGCAATCAAGTTAGGCCTGCATTCAGTATGCAGTTGGTATTCATGTGTGGAAAATCCTTTGCATCAAAAGAAATTTCCTTGCAAGCGTGGAAATACGAATATGGCATAATGGTCGCGTAATGCCACAAATACTTTCGCATAGGCACGCATTGCCTGCACAATGCATGTTACATTTTAACATAACTTGAAAAAGGCACTATCTCTATGGATACTTACAGCCAATCGCTGCAGTATCGGGGTTTCTCCAAACGACTCCCCGATTTCAGTTTCTCTACAAGTTCGCTAACTACCATTCCGGCATATGGGGCACAACCTGAATAATAAGAAACAGCAAGTTACGATTTATCGATCGTGGAAAGAGCTAAGAGACAAAAATAAGTGTAACGAAGAATAAATTGCAGGCCAGGACAAGGGACTCACCTCCAGTTTCAATTTCCCAAAGAAGTACACCAAAAGACCATCTAAAAGATAACAAGCGTAACCATAATATATTGACCCTTTCATTCTCAAGATCGAAAAGTTCATTCTCCGAACTAGTACCATAGCTTTCTTAGTCTGGTAGTCATGCGAATTTGGTGATATATCAAGATCACACCTTTTAAGCTGATAACAATCTTCATTCTCAATACCTGTTACTTTCAACTGTGTAAAAGGAATGGCTCATTTTACGACTTTATGCTCAGTGACGAGGCCTTTGATCTAAAGGCAGGCGGACTCAAGCATGTTTGACAACGGTAGAGAGCTTGCGAAATGAAGACGCGACCAGAACGCCCTAATTCAGTCAGTAGTCTTCCAGTCATTCAAACCAGTCGAACTAGTCAGTAAAGTTTGAGAGAAGAGAAACTTACACGTCACTTTGGCTGGTGTAAATGCCTTGTTCGAGAGATTCCACCGCCATCCATTTAGCTGGAAGCTTTCCCTTTAAGTAAGATAACAAAGAAACGCTATTCTTCTGAAGATTAAGGACGGTGCCTACTATTGTTATTGCGCATACGTTCTGCGCATCTCCAGATAGTCGGATTTCCTATCGCCGATGCTTACTAATTCAGAGATATTATTGCGCGGTCTAAAACTATCCGGAGAAAAAAGATCCTAGTAAGTACTCTGGGTATCCAAAAATAAAATTGGGGGTAGCCATGCATTTTTGAGAGATAATTAAGCTTTAATTTGAGAAAGAACGCCATACATTGCTTTGTATTTTAAAGCTTTTTACAAATATTATTCATGAATTATCTTTGAAAAATGCGTGGTTACCCTCAATGTTCTTTTTGGATTTCAATAACACTTGTTAAGATCTACATTTCCTGCATAATCACACATCGGGGCAAAAATATCTTTAATTAGTAGGCACCGTCCCTAAGACCAACGATAGCGCGCGTATCGTTGCATCACAGTGGCTGTGAAGAATTACACTCCTATTTAGAATAACGGTCAGCCTGAAAACGAGCTCCAATTGGAAACAGCAAAATTATAAGCAAAAAAAGAGTCATCTTACCGCTGTCTTCTTCTCGTATACATCGTCAGTATAGATGTCCCGAGAAAGTCCAAAATCGGACACTTTAGCCACCATCTCTTCGGCGAGAAGAATGTTCCTTGCGGCCAGATCTCGATGAGCGCACTGCGGGAGGACGAAAAGATTTTCAAAAACAGTTACCTAGGGGAAATGTCCACTCTGCAATGTAGGAGAGTCCTACCTATTGCAAAGAAAATCATAATTTCGGCATTTGAAAAACAAACTTAAGAGAAATAATCAACAGCCAGCGGTCGTTTTTCTTGGTGTAGACCGAAAAAACACGACCACTGGAGACAACAGGTAGCTCAAAAGAAGGACGACGGGGACGGTTACGAGACCGTCATCTAAAAATGTTATTTTCCGTTGTTGTGATAATTTCGCGGTTTCTCAAAGTCGTTCGACACTGTAAGTGAGTATCAGTTTCCAAGAATAAAACTGATGTGAACAGTGCGGATGATTGGAGAGACAATTGAAACATCCTTGCGTCCTCCAGATAACCTCAAGTTTGTCAGAGCGAGAAAGGCGAAGAAATGTATTGAAATGCAGAACGCACCTGCAGGGCGTGCAGAGCTTGTGGTTGTTTACCATTTACAGGCAGAAACCGGTTAGTACAAGGTTTGTTCAAATGGTAAGCAAAAAACTCCCGAATGGGAAATTTGGTTGGGATCGGCGTGTACCATTTACACAATTCGTTTAAGTTTACCGAGAGAGTCTGGAGGGAGGCAAAATCATGGGGGAATGCACATAGTAAACACGTTTTCCGTTTGGAAATTCCGTTTGGGAATTTTGGACTACCTTTCAAGAAATCCCGTTTTCTCCGGAAATTTTCCGTTTGGGAACACCAAAATAGGCTTACCATTTACATTCCAACCCAAATTTGCGGATTTTTGTGGTAAATGGTAAACAACCGTTGTTTTTACCCATCGTTTTGACGCATTCCCGTAGCCGTCGCCGTCGCTCTTGCCACTTCAACGATAATTTTACAATATAAGAATGCCGGATTACCTTCATTGTCGCAAGATGATTCATACCATCACTCACGTCGCATGCTATCCTCAATCTTTCCGATGAGCCGATTTCCAACGTATATTCATTCAGGTCTTCATAATTCTGCTTTCTTCGTTCCCGGAGATAATGAAGCAGATTGCCGTGTTCGGCGAATTCCACCAGAATCATAAGAGGTCCTGTTCGGTTAAACCATTTCTACGTCAGTAAGTGTTTAATGAGAAAACAATAAACAATTATGCTAATAAGTAATCAATTATAAGGACGACTTTTGAAATGAAGCAAGGCTGCTTGAACAGCTGAGTCATCAAATATCTATACAAATGGTATTACAAATATTTAGCCAGGCTAAATAAATATTCTTTTGTTTTGCATTTTATACTTTAAGGCTCCTGGATTTTGCCCCCGTAAATAAAATGCATTGAGATCAATGATCACTGGTCAGAAAATGGTCTGAAAAATGCAGTAAGTAGGGGTAATTCTCGCTGTTTTTCGCATGTAAAATATATATTTAACAATTATTCGCCGAAGGCGAAGTGATTATCGGTGAATATTCACCGATAATCACTGAGCCTGAGGCGAATAATTGTTTTAGTATAAATACACAGGTGAGTATTTCAAAAAAGAGAAAAAAAAACATTTCAACGCGAAATCATCTTCACTTACAGTGGCAAAACGACTACTGGCAGCCATTTTGTCCGTCGAGGTGATTATTGGCTGATAATCCGAGATAGCGAGCCAATGAGAGCGCGCGATTTTGTATAATCACCTGTGTATTTATACTAAAACAATTATTCGCTTCAGGCTCAGATATTATCGGTGAATGTTCACATCGACTTCATCTCGGTGAATATTCACCGATAATCACTTCGCCTTCGGCGAATAATTGTTAAATAATCCGAGATAGCGAGCCAATGAGAGCGCGAGATTTTGTATAATCACCTGTGTATTGATACTAACTATGTATATTCAGACGTTAAGTTAACTAGTTTTCATTTTCATAAATAAGTAAATGTTTACTTCCCTTTCCACTTTTTTACAATCAAGTTACAAGCCTCGCATTCAAAGTGAGGGATCTTTACATCAGCATTGTTCTCTCTATTCCCACACGCCTGTCGTCGAAGACGAAAGTGAACATGTACTTTCCGTCTACCCAGACAGTCCCGCCACGCTACATACTTTACAGTTACCCCCAAGTGTTTTAATTTCGGAATTAAAGTAAGCAAGCTTCCTGTAACCTCGCAATCAACAATCAAAGGCCCGGTAAATAACCCTAACCCTAACCACACAACAAATTTTGCTGAGAAATTAACCCTAATAACCCAGCAGTGTCATGTTGGCTTGGTTTTTTTTTTGTTTGTTTGTTTGTTTGTTTTGCTTGGTAAGGGTGGAGCCGTAATAACAAGATCTAACATGTTCTAAGACGTAACATAGACAAGGAAGTTGAAAATCTCAACAGTTTTGTCCAGGAATCTTATAGTCCTAATCTTTAGTAAATCATTCAATTTGTAAAGCGGGGACATGAAGGGACCCGAAAGAGATGCCGTTGAAGCCAGCCTTACCGTCAACTGAGCATGCGCCAATCAAGTTCACTAAATTGGGATGATTCCCTACTGATGACATTATCTCCAGCTCGTTCAGCAAGTCCTTGAAGTCGCTTTCCGTCGCTGAGCCTGGTTGGTTGACGAAAACGAAAAACAGTTATTAAAGGTAAGGCCCAGTTCAGACGTCGTGCTTCTGCCGTGCCGAACTTAATTGCAATTTGGTTCGACTGTAGCACGGTAGGGAAACAACTCTGATTCAGACGCCGTGCTAAAGTCGAACCAAATTCAGGCTTTACTGATGCCTCGTAACAATTCTTCTCCTAACTCCCCGTGGGAACTCAATCTCGCCAAATACATTAATATAATTTATGAATTTTGTTTGGCGCGACACAAGCACGACGTTTGAATCAATGCCGTGCCAAAGTCGTGTAGCACGGCAGAGCTTGTCGAACTTAATTGCTTGCCGAACTTAATTCAAAAGTTTGATTCAGACGCCGTGCTTCTGCCGTGCTTTTGTCGAACTTAATTCCTGAATTTAGTTCGACACGGCAGAAGCACGACGTCTGAACTGGGCCT
The DNA here is from genome assembly GCA_023091755.1 of Montipora sp. Colony 1 RG-2022. Taxonomy (NCBI): domain Eukaryota; kingdom Metazoa; phylum Cnidaria; class Anthozoa; order Scleractinia; family Acroporidae; genus Montipora; species Montipora sp. Colony 1 RG-2022. Next base: position 30,235 of record JALIRR010000997.1, on the reverse strand, counting down.
AAACGAACTTATTTGAATAGAAACTTGTTTGCCTTCGCATTAATTGTCCCGCTTGATGGCTGGCTCTTAAAGCTCGTGCCATATTCCCAACCCAGCCAATTGGAGGGAAAAAATACAACCAATTTTGTGACTGGCTCTCGCACGCTTTCCCGCGTTTATTACCGGCTGCATGCCAGCATTTTCTCTGCGTTACGATTGGCTCGTTTCATTATCTGCGTCCGATTGGATAGAAATGAAAAAAATGCTTGGACTCTCGACGACACTTAATTTAAAGTGCTCTTGCAAGGAACACAATTGTTTTTGCTTTATATCTTAAGGGCTTTTAAGAATTCTTTCTCAGTCTACCGGGGATCATTATGGCCTCCGTAAGTCCAACAATATTGCCACTTTTTCAGTGCAACTTCAATGGCAGAGAGTATGTCCAACGACATGCGTGGGTTAAGTTTTTTTTTATCCCCGACTCTGCGCCGAGAGGGTTTTCACCGGGAAGATATTTCAGGTTTCCCATCCCCTCCACTCAAAAGCCCAAATTCCATTTGGTTTTCTTTGATTTCATTTGATTTCTAAGGAGGACGTACACTTCGTTCCAGTAGACCCTTTGACGTTACGATTTTCGATATGTATAATACACATCACCCTGCAAGCAGAGCCTTTCTTTTGCTTGCTCGATTTTGGCTTTCTCGAGAAAGGCTCTGCATGAATCGAGTAAGATCTTTGTTGAATATGCGCTGCATGTTGCCAGGATACAGTCTCGAACCCAAGCCTAATATGCCCGATCTTGCCGCCATCTTGGTTTTTCATGGTACAGCGGGCTCAATTATAACCATCGGTTTTGTCACTAAACGGACGCTCGCACTGGAAAAACCGGTTTGCCGAGAGAAAACAAGATTGACTAGTCCAGAAGCTCGGGCTGCGGCGGCTTCAAAGAGTTGACGCGATTCGGGCAGAGCCTACTTTTCTCCTCCTCAGTAAAGAAAAAGACCAAAGGAGGCTCTGCTCGCAGGGCGAATACACATAGAATACTGATTTAAACAGATCACATCGACGGCAAATCATCAGAAATCTATAAGGAAAAACTTTAATAGTTTTCTGATGATTTGTTGTTGATGTGATCTCTTTAAATCAGTATTCTATGTAGATTGTATCTTATTTCAGGCTGTTTATTTAAAATAAGAAATCTAGAATTCTGTATAAACTAGCCTAATTACTCAGATTTCACCTTTTTATATTTGTAAATATTTTTTATTTTTTATTTTATTTTGATCATCTGTGTAATTATCAATAAATAAATAAATAAATAAATAAATAAATAAATGTAGACTGTGGTATTTCGATGGAATGTGGACCACTGTGGAAATACCTTCGAAAATGTCCTGTAGCTCTTTACTCACGTTTTAGCTTTTTTACCGCACAAGGGACGATGCGGCCATCTTCTTCGGTCAACTCTCCTTTAACCACCATTCCAAATTGCCCCTCCCCAAGAACTTTGCCCAATGTTAACAGGTGACGTGGAATTTCACGCCATGAAAACGAGGCCGCAGCTATGGACGCGCTTGCTTCGTTCGGTGCTGACGCGCCAGGGATTGGGGCATAGCGTTCGTGAGCCAAATGTTGCTGCTGACATTAAAATTGAGAAATATCAAAAAAATTAGTGCTTTGGGTTTAGGCTTAGATATGACCCTGAAAATCAAGCTTAATTGCTAGTTCACAGCACTCTCTTCAGGACAACCTCTAAGACAATACACCTTATTCCAAAATGGCCGCTGATTTATGCGGATACAAATTGGCCCTTGTTGCCTCGTTCAAGATAAAATATTCTTTTGAATTTTAAGCTTAAGAACGAGGCATCCAGGGCTTATTTGAATAAAAACAAAAGAATATTTAAATGTTGGCCATTTTGGAATAAGGTATATGAATCGGTAAAGACTCTAAGCAAAGTAGCGCAAAGCTAAGACTAGATTTCACGAGCGATAAAGCAATTCTTACAGAGCCATTAAGTTGTGGTGAATTAATATATGGTGGTCTAATCTAATTTATCAGATAGATATCGACGAAATACTGTGATGTTTCTTCTCAAAGGTGACTATGTGCACATATTGATGTCGTCATAGTTACGGACAAGTTAGCCAATAATATCATATTAGTGCATCCTATTCGCGCTTGAAGTATAATTTGACTTTTTAAAAGAAAATAACATTTTATTGAGAAACTTACTTTATCTTTGCATTTTCGTTATAATGCTTTGTGATGTTAATTTCATGTTAATTTCGTGCTGATATGATACCACGCGGTCACGCAATATTTGCGCTTATGCTTGAGTTCCTAATAAAATCAGCCTTACTGGAAAATTGTTATATCTTTTCAAAAGCTTGGTTACAAACTCATTAAATCCAACCTTTTCCTAGAAAGACGTTTGGCACAGAGGTTAGAGCAATCGCTCTCCGTTAATATGCCCCGGGTTTGTTTTCCGGGCTCGTGACGAAGGAGAGCAGCGATCCTCGCAATTATCTGGACAATTTAAGTACCTGTCTCTTATAGAAACCTCAATAATTCAGTTGGCTACAACGGGATGATTCGAATCCATCATGTCTGTGATGAGGGTGCAATGCTCAACCAACTAGGCTATGAAGCCACTGAGTTGGGAGCAGGTCAATTTTTTCTTTTTTTTTTTTTTGTTTTTTTTCTGCGCTCAGGTGTTCCCATGAAGGACTCGATGAATGAAATAAACGTAATAGTCATTTGAAGTGCGGTTTATAGACGAAGGAGGGAAGTGATCCTCCCACTTATCTGAAGAAGTCAAGCAACAGACCATTTTACAGTTGTGTGCTTAGTTACCTGGCCTGTGAATGAAAGTGAGGCTGGAGTTGACCTTCCTTTGATAGAAACCCCACTGCTTTTCTTATGTTAATGATGTTGTTGTCATGCTAATAAGTAGGAATTTAAATAAGAAAAGCTGTGAAGTTTCTAACCAAGCAAGATCAACTCCAGCCTCACTTTCATTCAAAGGCCAGGAAACTAAGCACACAACTGTAAAATGGTCTATTGTCTCTTATAGGGTTGCGTATGTTGGCTCTTCTTTTCTTCCAGAGGTTTTTCTCCAGGGTCTTTAGTTTTCTCCTCTCACCAGAAGCAGGAGCCCATCACCCGGAGCGTGCAACTTAACTGTACTTGTGCAACGGCGTTTTCACAAGTAAGGTTATTTTTAGATTGAATTTCCCGCTAATGAGACTCCCACAGGAGCCCGATGACCAATTACAAGACATTAAGCTGACGTCATAAGGTCACCGAACCGTAACTGACTTTGTTTTTTGGCTTAATTCGCGGGAAGGGCTAGTTTAAAAATAAACCTACTTGTCAAAACGCCGTTTCACAGACGCTGTATGGAAGTTGCACGCTCCAGGATAGGCTCCTGCCAGAAGTAATAATTCTATTTGAACTGATTTTACTTCCGAACAATTAATAGGCTAAAAATCCTTTAGACTTGCACACGGTGCTTCTCCGGCATTAATATTACTGACTTACCTGTTCCGGCGTGATTGGGTTCATGGGCACTGTCTCATCTGTAGCATCACCCTTCCGTTTTCTCTTCCTCCATCTTCTATAAACTAAGAGAGCTCCCAATCCAACGATGAGCAGTAAGAGGATGGGAAGAACGATAGCTAGTGCCAATGCTGAAGGACTCATCCCTGTAGAGGCTGAGGCAAATTTTTTTTTTTTCTAATATCCTTTACTTCACATACAAATTCAATTTTACATTTTTTTTCCTTTTGTTTGTGTGTACCTGTTAAACGTACTTACAAGATAATTTCCTCTTAAACTGACTCCTCGAGTAGTCACTTAAAGTAACTCTTCATAGTTTTTTATTTACTACGAAAAATGACCATTCTATTGGATTTATTGCGATTTGTTTTTCTGTTTCGCATTTCTTTTCAAGAATTTCCTGAAGTGGCTACCGGATGGTTTAATCTCCTTGCGCCTACAGCTCCATAAATAGGTTTTCTTTAAAATTATTACATATAGGTAAAATACACATCGAAATGGCGCTAGTTAAGATCGACCGCATGACGACCATCAGATTAACGATGGTGATGATGATGATGATGATGATAAATGGGGAAGATGAAGAGGACAATGTTGATCAACAAGATGAACACTGTGAGGCGTTAAAGAATCCACAAATTTTTCGTGAAGCGAAAGGGGGGGGGGGGGGGGGGGGGTTGTGTTGTGGTCTGTCCTCCTTTCACATAGGGTTGGGTGGATAAATGAGATCAAATATGGACTGATAGCTGCTGCTAGAGGCGCCATGAGACTGTATGTGATACGAGAAGCATCTAAACCCATCACCATGACGACGCCGATGATGATGATGATGATGCCGTCGATGATGATGAAGATGATAACGATATTGATGGTGATTATGTTGACGATAACGATGATAAACAATACAAAAATGATTGTGATAATGATGATGATAATGGCGGTATTTTTCATTCTCCCATCAGTGATATTTTCTTGGAAAAACTGCCAAAAAAATCAACAGATAATAATCACGACCGGACAAGCCGTCATTTCTAAACGTCCCAACTGACAGTTCACGATTTACTGTCATACACAATTAACAAACTTACCTTTTTTGGTACGCATTTCCAATTCCTCACTGGGTTCTCCTTTTCCAAACTCATTTTCCGATTTCAGCCGCACGAAATACGGTGTATCCTGCTCTAGGTTGTAAAGCCTGTGGTCTTCTCCCGGAGTGAAGACGAATTCGGTCCATTTTTTCAGTCCAAACTTTTTAAACTGCAGGTAGTAACCATTAATGGCGTACATTTCATGCAATTCGGGGTGAGACCACGTGACCATAGCGTCAGTTGATGTGACGTCACTAAATGCTACATTAACCGGTGGAGGGGGAACCTCTAAATCGAAAAAGAGAATAGAGGTCAAATTTTCTTTATATGATTCATTTCATATATCCATTCGTTCAAACAAGCAGGGGAATAAAAAAGAAGGGAGGAAAATAATTCAGTTTCAGACCGCTGGCCATGGATTAAAAATATTTTAAAATAAAATCTGCTTTTAGCCTTGGTCTAAAGGTAAATATTCACAAATGTTTGCCATTGGAACAGATCCCAAAAATCAGTTTGGAGACTTTTTAACGAACCTCGTTTTAACTGTTGTTGAATTGTTCTACGGTCTCTAAGGTTGCAGCTATAACAGATGGTTTTCAATCACGTGATGAGACGGCCATGTTAAATTGGTGCACAAAATAATAGCAAATTATGTCCCATGTTTTGCATTATAAGAGAGTCAAATTCCCAAAAGACTTTTCTCTCTATTGTTCTGCTCACCAACTTGGCCGCTGTGACGTCAGGTGAAAACCATCTAAAGGCCATTTTACAGTTGTTTGCTCAGCGATCAAGCCCTTGAATGGCTGCGAGGCTGCCGGTGACCTTGTATTGATACAGACCTCACTGCTTTTATCATGTAAATTGTGTTTGTTGTAATTCTAATCAGTCCATGTTAACATTACAAAAGCATGAAGATTTGTATCAAAACAGGGTTACCGGCAGCCTCGCTCCTATTCTTAGGCCAGGTATTGGGTAAATGTATAATCTTGGGGTCATCCAACATTTACCAAGCTTCTCATATTACTGCACATCATAGCTTACCATTCTCGAACAAGTGGTTGGGCTTCAAAGAAAAGGTCAGTACTTGCCCTTCGTGTCGAGTGCACCTTGGAGCACCCGAAACCAATATGGAGGCTTCAGCCGCCATGTGAAAACTTTACGTCGGTTCTTTGTCATGTATTCATCAAAAAGTGTTCGTTACAGGCCTTCATACAAACCTCTTAATTGAAAAACTCTTTTCACTTTGAGGCTGCCTATTTTACCACTCTTCACGCTCACACTAAGAGTTTTGCCAACTTTCTCTGCAACCACTGTCGGCTCTTTTTCTTCGGTTTTGTCCACTTTAACAATGACACGAAAACGCACTTTGACACTGCCATTCCTGTGACAAAAATACAAGTCTCTTGTGATAGTCCTTTCTGGACGGCATAAGCGGTTTCGCATTTGTTTAAACACTCATTCAACACTGCTTTCTTGGACTTAACGTCGAGAGCGTTTGATGAGGTCGTTCAAACTTGTTAAAAAATGTTAACAATGATCAAATCTCATTCAAAAAATGCAGACTCAAATTTAAAAATGATTTAAACTTTCATCGAACCATTCAAAATTGTTTTGCTCTCGTTGTTGCAGTACAAGGATGTAATATGTCTCAAGCTTTTCAATCTTTCTTTTTTATTATTTTTATTAGCATGTCACTGTGTTAAATGGATTCACTTCGATGCTTCACGCATTATATCAGAACAGAAAGAAGCCATATTTACATGCAATAATATGCTGCACGTAAATGTAGGCTAGCCCTGAGAAGGACTGTTTTTGGTGACATTAGGCTGATTTAGCAACAGAACGGGAACGTCAGTGGCGACGTCGCGCGCAGCAAAACTACCAATGAGAATTTAAAATAGAGAAGAAAAGAGTGGAGTCCACTCTATTCTGAATTCTCATTGGTGTTTTTTCTGCGCGCGCCGTCGCCAGTGACGTTCCCGTTCTGTTGCTAAATCAGCCTATTGACTGACGTTTCAACAACCTGAGCGGAAGTCATTTTCAGAGTCACGTGATGTCAGTAGATGGCATAGATACTCTGGTCGTTGATGAGATTGGTCAATGAAACGAAGTCGTGATGTTACTGGTCAACTGTCAGTTAAGCCTTGATGATATTGACTGTGAAGACTTTAGGACAGTGATTTGTTGCTTTTCGATCCGTTTTGGTCTCACGTGTCCACGCGTATTGTCTCCCCCGCAGGTATTTGGCCCAGAGGCCAGACCCCGAGGAGGCAACCTAGAAGCCCCCTAGTTAATGTTCCTGTTTCTGTTTTGCTATCATATTTTCAAGACATTTTCCACAATTATGTAAATTGCTTTTCAATTGATAGCGTGTTAAATAAACGTTGATGGAAACTGCAAATAAATGGCCGTTTGTTGTTGCCCAACCTTTCCCTGCATCTTTCACTTTCATTTACCTACCTAATGAATTACACGTAGCATAATATGAAGACATCACAATGTGCAGCACATATTAACTGGCAAAACACCTCACCTACCATCCATATTATCTTAGGTTGGGGCAGATTTAGTGAAAACTATTACTAGTTTTTAAAAGAGGTAGGTCAGTAATCATCAAAATAAGTTGAAAGACAGAAGTTATCCTCGAACGTAAATGGGCGATTGTCGCTTATAGAAACGAAAAAAACTCAAGACCGCTTCAACGGGATTCGCCCGAAACCATGACTTCTGCGATGACGGTGCATTGCTCAACCAACTGAGCCATTCGCCCTTGTCACACGGCGGCCATATTGTCCCGCGAGACCAAAAAAGCTTTGATTTACCACGCCAAGCCTCACCCCAAGGTTTCCACTACGAGGCTTGGCGTGGTAAAACAAGCTTTTTTCAATGATCTGTTATACCGAACAATACAAAGGACAATATGGCCGCCGTGTGACAAGGGCGAATGAAGCTACTCAGTTGGGAGCAGCTCAGTTTGTTGGGCTCATGTGTTCCCGTGAAAGAATTGATGAATAAAATAAATGTACATTTGAAGTGTACATTTGAAGATAGAAGTGGTCCTTGCACTGGGATTACGTGGATCTCTCTCGCACTTGTCTATAATCCGAACTTCAAATGTATGCATTTCTTTTATAAAATAACTTGACCAGTCTATTGTTTGTATGTCAACGAAGTCATGATGTCATTGGTCGACTGTCAGTTAAGCCAATATGTCACTGGCTGTGAAGACTGTAAACAGTGATTGGCGCGTTTCGATCCGTCGTAGTCGAATGTCTGCATGTGTATTGTTGGTAACATGTACATAGGTCGGTGAGTTATTGCTATTAAAATAAGTTGCTCAGTCTATTGTTTGTCTGTTGGTGATGCCATCGACACGTCACTCCTAGGTTGTAGGAAGTTAAATATTAACCCAACCATTTAGTACAGATACCACACAGCATATATCATCAGAATTTTTTCGACATATAATTGTATTTCCCGGATCAACTCTACTTAAATAACCAGCCATTGGAGTTTTCTTACCTGGGTTACCCAAGAATTAATTGCTGATTTACTGTAAAGTTAATACTTCCATTAAAAAGAACACCTGTTAAATGATACGTTTTGGAAATATCTCATTCACTCACACAAATTCGAGAATTTCAATTCTTTCGAATCCTTCGATATCCTTGAATAACAAAGTTAGCTGTCGAGAAAGGTAAAGAAAGAAATAAGAATTTAAAATGGTAACAGTACACGTTTCCTCACAAAATCCAGAAAGAGGAGAATGACGCCGAATTATTGGCAACACAAGTGAACAGTACCGACTCGAATTGGGATATTTAGTTTAGCCAAAATGCTCATTTGGGGACGCGTAGTGTAGTGAACCTCATTCCAGCAATCCGGGTTCGAATCTTAGCAATAAGTGCGCTCCAAAGTTCACTCAGCTTTCCTTTCATTTGAGGATAAAATTTAAGAGTGGCTCCCACGTCTGCCGTAAAAAAAAAACATTAAAGAAAAAAAAGATCGGTAAAAGCTATTGAAAAAGGACCCTTCGGGTTACTTCTTTGCTTATGACGGCATGTACGAGCCTGTGAGAGATCAGTTTACGCTCATAATCAATGTTATATTCCTACCTCGTTTTTGACCTTTCGTTCCATATCTTGATACCTTTCTGACGACTTGTTTTCTAAGTCTTCGTCGAAGACTTCATCCTCAAGAGTTATAGCGACATCAACTTCCACGATATCTAAAAATCAAATGTTAAATTTTAGGATGCATTTACTTAGGAATTTTCCGGAAGAGGTAGCTTGCATGCAATCTCTAGAGACGAAAAAAATTTGTTAACGTCACGCGCGAATCAACAATAGGAATACACGGAAGACACTCAGTTTATTCTGCTCTCGACAGCAGAGTGAACGGAATTGATAGAATGGTGTTCATGTTTACTTAGAATAGGAGGAGACTTCAACAATTAGGCCAAGGCAGCATCAGTGGTTTTTTTTTTTTAAAGAGGTGGAGTGTTTCAAGAAGAGTGTGATGATGATGATGATGATAATACCGATACCGATACCGATACCGATACCGACACTGATGATGATGATTGGAAGAATTGTAAGTCAAGTCAAATCGAATAAAATGATGTTTTCTTTTAATCAGAGGGGAAAACGGGAGTACCCTGAGAAAAACCTAGAGGAATATAGACGAGAAAAAGCAAACTCCACCCACTTATGACGACATCGAATCTGCGAATCGAACCCGGGACACATTGGTGGAAGGCGGGTGCTATCAACACTGATCCAACCTTGTTCCTCCCACTACAATATTAGTTTAATGATGGCTCATGCTCCATTATGGGTAAGAAGTAAGGCCATTTTTTATTATGAAAGTGGAGTTTTCTCTCGCTCGATTTGGTGCCTTGTTTTGCACTTTGATACTAATAGGGAAATAGTAGGAAAAGTTTTTCTTAACTTTGAGCGAAAAATAAGGAATTTGCTCTCAAGTATAATGTAGTTAACTAGAATATTGTATTCATCATTATCCGCAGAAAAAAGCCCTAATAAAATATCTTTAATACGGTAGGTTTTTAGAGATCAACTTCTGTGATTTGAGGAGAATGTCACAGTTAACTCATTCCAAAAGGTGCTAACCTTACCACAGTAAAAAAGAAGAGCTCTATTGTAGTATTGTAATATGTTGAAGTATGTAGAGCAAATAGCTTGAATAATGCGCGGTGTAGTTTCGATGTTCTGTGTTTAGCGTAGATAGGTAGCGTAGGTTCGATATATAGCTCGAATGTATAGTCTAAAATTAAAGTGTAAACTAATAGAATGTTAAAAAATAAAAGAAATGTAAAAACCTTCCTCCAAACCTGGTCCGCTCTTTCAATGCACCTGATGGCAGTCAACTCTCTCGAGTGACCATTCTTAATCCCATGGGTGGTAATTTCTCATGCAAGACTACGCTGGAAAGGCCTGGTTTCGTGGAAAATCGATCTAAAAATAACTCGATCTGTAAAAACGCCGTTCCACAAATACAATGAAGTTGCACGCTCATACCAATTTATGCTCTCCTAAATACTCCAGAATTTTCTCTTAATAGAACTGGAAAAGCAGAAGCGGTTAGTGT
>JALIRR010000997.1:2500-12500 GCA_023091755.1 Montipora sp. Colony 1 RG-2022 | reverse complement strand
CACCCCCTAGACGGCCTTGTTAGTTCTTTGTAATAACTATTATCTAGTGATCATTTGTGCCAATACCTCCTGTTCCAAATCTGCAGACAGAGTTTTAAACATGGCTGATGTTCTGTCTGTAAGTTCAGGGGAAAATTCCTCGCTCGTTACGCTAAAGGACATCTTGAAGTTAGTGGTTCTTGAGCCTGAAAAAAAAAGAAAAGACAAAAACAGGTATTCGGTATTCATAATACGTTTTATCTACGACGGCGACGTCGACAAAAACTTCACCTCAAAATATAACTTTCTACTATAGAAATCCCTCGCGATTATTCTATCTCGTTTAGGTTGAACAGTGTGAGAGACGTATCCTAAAAATAAATGAGGAACGAGCGGTTTCAGAGTAAAAGTTCACATTTGTATGCTCCAGTTGCGAAGTTTTTGTGATGGTAATTAGTTCTACTTTACATATGAATGGAAACTAATTTTCACAACGAAGACTTCGCACTTAGAATCGGTTTGAAGAGGAAGCAGACATGAACTTGGAAACGGCCTATTCTTGGTTTGCATCCACGTGATGAGGCAGCCATGTTGGTGTACAAAACAATATAAAATGGCCCCACAAGTTTTGCATAATAATAGAATCAAATTCCCAAAAGGCATTTTACTGCATTGTTCTGTACACCAACATGGCCGCCGTGACGTCAGAGGCAAACCATCACTTGTGAAAGCTACAAATATTGGTGGACGACTAGAGGGAGCGAAAAGGGACTGTAAGATCTACAACGGCGATATGGCTCTGTCTCACAAGGACTGGGAACTACCAAATTCACGAGTTTGTTTGGCTGAAATCGATATTGACCGCGGTCTAGATTTTCCCCCTCAGACCGGCATCTAAACCGGTAATGTGTTTTGCGGTGAAAAAGTTGCAAACTACAATGCAAAAATATTCAGTATTTTCTTCTGACAAAGTACCAACCAGTTACATTAAACGAATTAAATTGCTCTTGTTTGCCATATGATAAACATCTTATTAACCGAGCTTAGTCAGTCTTTATTGGAGAATTTTGACCACCGTCGCGTGTACAGACCTCACTGCGTTCGGTCTATACTCACGACCTCGGTCAACATTCTCCCATACAGACCTCCCGCTCGCTTAATAAGAGATAATTATTCGCGATTAGTCGATCTCGTTCAAGAAGTACAACGTGGGAGAAGTATCCTAAAAACAAATTGGTACGAGCAGTTTCAGAGTAAAAATAGAGAATGAATGATTCACATTTGTACGCCCGCGTTGTCGTCAAAACCGTAAATTACTTGGCGATTTCACGTCGTTGTTGTGAAGAGTACCGCACGAATATGTGCTAAAATTCGTGCCACACGTGCAGCACGATTATTTTTCCTCTTTTAATCAATGATATTGTTGTTTTGTCACGTTCTCGACGACGACCGACCGCGTCGTAGATCTTAAAGTCCCTATTAAGAGAAAAAGGACGTCGGCAGTGACGTAACTATAACTGCTTGGGGCTTAGTCGAATGGAAACTTGAATTCTGGGATAGATGACAGCTACGTAGAGGGGGTCATTGCGTCAACTCCCAATGATTTTAAAATGCCAACAAGTAAATACATTTTAGATTTGGAATGAATTGGAATAATCAATTCTCAATACTAATATCCACAACATCATACCCGCCGAATCACGCTCTCCAATTAAGGCACACCAATGACAAAATAGAATTTGATTGCCCGACCTAACTGGAACCAGTGCAAGTGCCTCTCATTCCAAAGAAATTTCCCAGGGAGTTTTGACATTTCAATGCCACCGACGATTCCCAATTCGTCCCAGTCCTCAGCTTCAAACTTTATGCGCCGACGCATAATGAAGTCGAGTCCTCTTAGACGGCCACTTAATAACGTTTAGGGTTGACCAGATTGTGCTCGTAAAAATGGAATAATATGCTGCTACCACTGCTCCCAGTTTTATCGAATTATGCAAGAAATTATGCTCAAAATCCAAAATTAGGCTACCAGATTCCAAAATTATGTCAAGGAAATGACAATCATACCCATTCGGTACACTTAATATCGATTCAGAAGTGAATTATTACATTGTTTAGCATGTTTCTCAAAATGTGCTACTTTTAATAAATTGTCTTGACTGCATCTGGTTTACCATGCTTGGCTATTTTGTCAATAATGATAGCGTTCCCGGTAGTTCCAAATCCCAAGTCCACTAAATAGGGTAATTGTCACTTTCTCTAAAAAGCACTTAAAAACAAGAATGCAATAAATTCCTCTTAGTTCAAATGCTTTAGCACGTGCAAAACTCGTCTAATTATGCTTGAGAAGTGCTGTTTTGAAAAATTATGCCCGTTTTGCTCTAATTATGCTAAAAATTATTTACAATCTGCTCAACCCTAATAATATTACGCGAAATGAAAGCGACGAATAAATACCAACTCTAAAGATTGATTGGCTTGAATTTCTATGGCAGGAAATAAGACAAGTTGCTCTATAATTCATTCCAAAGGTGGAAAAGAGAGTCGACACAAATGGGAGCGCAAACAGTGAACTCCGTGAGGCAACGCCCTTTTATTGCAAGCCAAACATACTGGCATTTCATGCTTTCCTAAAGTTAATCAAAGGATAATACACACAAACGCGCGCGAACACTTTTTTTCATAAGGAGATAGGGAGAGGTCGTATGGAGGCTCTCGCGTACTCGAGTCCTTCAGTTATATAACTCTCACTAGGAAAAATACTGGTTTGAAATTGCCTCCATCACCCTCCGCCCCCCACCACCCTCCTCCTCCTCCACCCCTCCATCCCTTCCCCTGCGGCTAAACAACCACTCTAGCATGCTAAGATATTGATTTCATACCAAAACGAGGGTCGTTCGTTGTTTACATGGTAACGCGACGAGCTTTCCTGCCACAATGACGTTCTCGATTCTGTGCAGCTTCTAGCGCAGGAATGAGTCGTTCTGATATATTATTTTCCGGTGGTACCAGATTAACAAATTTGGATTCACGTCGGTACAAAAGTGCCCGGGTATGTAGAAATCCACCCCTAAAACTGCACAATTCTTCATGTAACCTGTTCTGCAATGGAATTGTTAAATTCTTACTTTAACTTACCTCTCGGAATGAGTGTAATCATTTGAGTTACCACCATATTTTTACGACACGTGTCTTTTACCGTCCACACACGCTCCAACTTTGCTTCGCCCCTGGGGCAATCCCCTACGAATTTATTGTTGATAAATGTTATATTGACTCGTCGCTTGCAAGCATCAAATTCCTGGTTAATCTCGCCGGTAAAAGTTGGGTCCAGATATTGCTTCTCTCTGCAAGTCAGAGTTATATTACTTGGAAAAGTAAGAACGGGTTTGCCTGGAGTAATGATAGTAATCCGCTGATTGTATTTTATTTCATTCAGGCAACCGTCTTCCACTGTCCAACTACGTGTGAAATTTTGCTGACAACCTCGAACCTTCCTCGAACTCTCATTGTGCCAAATTGATACATTACCCCGTGCTGCGCAAAGACCTTGTGATTCGCTTACTCCAATCTTTGGGAAGAATCCAGGATTTCGCGGATCAGCCACATTGGATGACGCGCTGCATGTGAACAAAACTTTATGCCCTGGCCATGTAACATTTATTGGACGTGTGACCAAGTCTTCATCTACGTCGCCGTCTCCATCATCATCTCGCCCGTTTACAAGTTCCTCGTCCGTTTTTCCATCACAGTCATTGTCTACTTTGTCACCCCCATTCATTTTGTTCTTACACATTCCGGTTTTAGGCCCAAGTCGTATTTGAAACCTGCTGGAAAGGAAAACCGAAAATCCAACTTCTGCCCGTACACAACAGCCGTAAAACTCTCTAGGGGATTATTATGAAAGATGTGGTACAATCCACTGCGGCTTAAATTTAGAGAAACTTGTGAAAAGCCGCCTGGAAGTGTATTCCATTTCATAAGCACATCTTTAAGCGGACCTCGAACGCGTAGATTGCTGCGTGAGTTTGTTTGCGTGACTACATTCACAAAGCTTCCATTACCATCCACCCCCGATGCATCGCCTTCGACATAAACAGTTAAGTCATTAGAAGACCAAATTGTTGAGGGTACAATACTCATTGTTGCGCTCTTCGCTTCGCTAAATTTGGTATACTGCACTACGAGACTTGGTTGACTGGTGGATATATCCAAAGACTGATTCCAAAGCGCCTCAACCTCGTGACTTAGTCCCTTTTGAAGTGTCTTAATGAATTTCCTGTCGATACGAACGTCTGTGTTATTTTGTGAGGCAATGATATGGAATAAGTCACCATCGGGGCTGTTCGGTGTTGGACTAGTTACAAAGTGCTGCCCCCAAAATTTAATAGGGGGTATTTGCTCTACAAGCTGATTGCATTTTTGCTGTGTATTTTCTGGTACCCATGTACAATCATCCCCTGAGAATACAGCTATGGGTTTAGATGAACGCACTTCAGTGCCGGTGAGATTTGAACTACCCAGAACCTGAAACACATCCAGAGCATTTATAGTGACGTTTATTACATCTCCATCACTATAGTATTTTTTCTCCATAGCTAACGCTTCCATCGCCTTTGCTCTCAGTTTTAAGGGAGAACGAGACCACCGTGTTATCTTCTTTGGCTGTTACCTGTATAATAGCATTTGCTATCGGGAAATACGTAGCCACGATATAGTACGTATGAAGAACATCCACAGGCAACACAAGAAATGCCTCGCCTCTACCACCGGCTTTTACAAGTCCATGCACAGTTATGGGTTTGTCCGAGTTGAGGCGAATACCTTTGTTGTCGCTTCCGGTCGAGCCCCCCATGCGCAGTTCACCAGGAAGTACTATTTCTCGAATTTTCCCGGGGAATACGCCATATTGTTGTTGACTGGAACCACTTTGGTGCAGAAAAGGGACCTCGAGTCGAACTATTGAGTTTTCAAAAGACGAAATGTACAAAACATTCGTTCCCTTGACACCACCAAATAAAGGATGCAGAGGGGCAAAACTGATTATAAATTCTGTTCCTCTGTGGTCGATGAAATCTGAAAAACATACATAAAAAAATAAAAATATGAAATGATATTTTTTATGATCCTCAACTGTCCGCCATAAAGACCATAATCGTTCCCGGATGGAGCACCAGGAGCCCAGTCAGTTCTAATAAGTCTGTGAATCATCGGAGTTCAAAGCGTTTTGAACAAAAAAAAATGGCTATCTTTGTTTTGTTCTGTTTGCCTTCTACCTTGGATATTTTGACAAAATAAAACCGAAGAAATAACGAAATTCTGATTATTTTCAGTCAGAATGGATTAATTTTCGGAGAACTCGGATTTTTTCCGAGTATCTCCGAGTCATAATCGTTAAATACCAATCAAAGTATTCATTTAACTGATTTCACAATCACCTTTACCAGAAAGAGGAAATTAAAGTACAGCATTGAAACTGAAATATTTGGTATGATGAAGGTGACCGATAGTGAAACACTTAGCAACTAAATTTTTCCCTCTGCGACTAAAATATCTGGAGAAGTCGCAAATTTGCAACTTGTTGTCACCTTCGCAGTTTCGAAACAAAAGGGTTAGCAGTTGCCACTTTGCTGCTACTTTTGCTAAAATAAATATAGAAATGACAAAATTATTTTGTTTCTCGCTGTGAATTTTCTCTGAAGATAGCGTAATTGTAGAGTAATTTAGCTGTGATGTTACGTGCACAGCTCCATTTCTTCGATCATTCGCCATTTTTAGCGGTTTCTTTACACACAAGTATTGCGGGCTCATATTTTTTGCTAAACCGCTGACAACACAATGCAGCGACTAAAATTAGCGAAAGTGCGACTAAATTTTTGTATCTTATCGCAAAATGCGACTGGATTTTTTTGTTAATTTCGAGCCCTGACTTATGATAACGTTAACATTAACGTAAACGTCACAAAATGAAGAAACCATAAAATTCTCCCGATCTCCGCAATGATCCAAAAACTAAACACATATTTAAAATTTAAAGGGAGTCAGGGTGGTTTAGTGGTCATCAACCGTGCCTCCCACCTCTGTGACCCGGGTTCAACTCTGGCCTTGGGTCGTATATGGGCTGAGTTTCAGTCGATCTCAATCTGACTCCGAGGGTTTTTCTCCGGGTTCTCCGGTTTTTCTTCCTCATCAAAGTCGACTCTAGCCAGATCAGTAACATCCGGGCGGATACCCTCGTATAGGTTAACCTCTGGTATCTCTCCCTTTCATTGTATAGGAATGAAAAAGTTGGTATTATTAGGGAGCTTAAGATCTACGACGGCGACGTCGACGAAAACGTCACCTCAAAATAGAACTTTGCTCAAGTAAAAGTCTTCCGCGATTATTCCGTCTTGTTCACGTCGTACAGTGTAGGCGAAGTATCCTAAAAATAAATTGGCATAAGCGGTTTCAGACTGAAAATAGAGAATGAAAGATTCTCTGTTGCATGCTCACGTTGTCGTCAAAACCTCAAATTTAGTGATTTTACGTCGTCGTCATGCAGAGAACCGCAAAAATATGAGCTAAAATCCGTGCTGCACGTGCAGCACGATTATTTATGTTCTTTTAACCAATGATGTCATTGGTTTTTGGCGTTTTCGTCGACGTCGTCGTCGTAGATCTTAGGCATCGTCCACACGTATCCGGAAATTTGTGAAAACGCCAACTTTTTTTTACGAATACAGCTTGCGTCCACACGTATCCAGAGTGTTTTCCGGCCGTATCCGGAAATTTTTGAAAACGCTCTCCAGAGTGAAAATTTTTTTATCCGATACGAATACGTATACGCGTGGACGGTCGTATCCGGAAATTTGCGAATACGCTTACGTCATTCTCTTGGATCCAGTCTTCACGGCGAGCATTAAACAAACATGGCGTACAGCAAGGTTGTGTCTTCTTTGTTAATTGCTCTGATTTCTAGTTTGATATCATGCGTTCAGATAAATGCAGCTGTGATAAATTTACACAACCAATACTTTAGAGATCGACAGGATGTTTTGAGATTGTTGACCGTCAGCAGTAGTTCAGCTTCATCATCGGTCCATTTATATGTATCAGCATACTTTTTCTTGACTTTTTCAGAAGATTTGGACATTTTTTCGAGTGATAAACTACAAGCTCCGACTGGTTACACCTTGCAGTAGCTATGGCGCGGAAGAAATGACGCCAAATCGCAATTATGCGCATGCGCATTTCAGGATTCTCTCCGAAAAAAGAACTGGGCACCAGAGCAAATCAGAAAATTTCCGGATACAATCGGATACGTGTGGACGGCTGTAAACGATTCGAATACGCTGCGTGTGGACGCGTAAATTTTCGTATCCGCAAAACAATATTTGCGGCAAAAAAAATTTCCGGATAAGTGTGGACATGGCTTTAAGCTCCCTAATATTTCCTCTACCACCACTTACTTCATTCAAACGCGACAAAAACTTAGGAAACTTTCTAGTTAGAAGTGCAATTAAAGAGAAACTGGAGCCAAAAAAATAAGCATTTTTTAATTTACACACTACGTAAAGACCACCGCTTTCGCGCTTTCGAACATCTACGAAATGTAGAAAAAAGCACACAGATGCATCAAAACCAGTTGCGCGCAATTTTAATCTTCCTAATCACTCCCACCACAACATGACAATTTGCGGCCTATCCTTACACCACGGGAACACAGAAAACCGCAAGAATCTGGAACGAAAAATCATCTTTCAACTAGATACACTCTGTCCTCACGGAATCAATGAACGCCTCTCGTGCCATTAATTTGTTTACAAATTCATGTTGCCATATTTCCACCAATGGCAAAGTTACTCCACACCCGCATTAAACGCAAAAACACCCACAATTCCTCTATGCGCTCTGACGAAGGCTAACGCTCGATTCGTCAGCTTTTCAAATCGTTCACAGGCAGGCACGCAGGCAGACGACCCTGAGGATGCGAGAGCGCGTGACGTCACGTCATTTTGAGACAGTTGTAACAACAGATTCAACTGATCGAGGAAAATGTTCCATAAAAACTTCAAATCGCGATGTTTCTTTTCGAAAAGTCATTGTATGGACAGCCAGATAAATAAAATTCACTCACCCACTATTTTCTGCGTTGTCCTGAGTGATTTGATTGGTTTTTGGGACCTTTCGGTTTCCCCTTCAGATCCGACATGTCATCACATACATTTTATCTTATGTAAATTTACGACTAAGAACTGTGATCCTTTAATTAGACATATATTGTTTCACCTCTTAGGTTTAACAAAACTGTTGCTTTGTCGAGAGAAATCAAATACAAAGCCTGAAAGAGACGTAAAAGTGGCACGACGAGACAAATTCTTCCGGGAGACCAAGGATGACATGTGCATAATAAAGATTCCGGCACGCTTGATTAAACACTTCGAAGTTTAAAATTTGAAAATAAATCCAATCTAACCGATGAAGATTATGGTCAACATTTGGTATATTCTCTCAATTTAGGTTGCTTGCAGTTTTTAGTGAAAATAGAGTGGTTTTGCAGTGAGCATCTCACTTAACATCATTGAACTGCAAATTGCTTGATAACCTAATGCTTCAGTTTCGCTCGCCCATAATGCATAAAATAAAGCTTTCGCACAATTCAGAAAGGAGTAACCGCGGGTAAATGGGAGATGGCTAGAATTAAACTTCGGAATAGTTTCAGCTTTCGGTTCCACAGAAACTCGCTTCAACGTTACTGCACATCCGCACAACTTCACTTGAAATTAATTATAGGACTATGAATAAGCAAATGATGTTTTGAACAGCCATAGTTCCGATGGAGCATAGTCAGTTTAAAACGACTAAGTAATAACTCTTCAAAGTTGTTTTTTGAAACACATAGATCGATTCTTCAAAGACTACAGAATACAGGGTCACTTATTTCCATATCATTGAATATCAAAAGCTCCCATTGTTGTGTGTCGTTCTACAAAAGCTTTTAACTATTAAATTTGCATGTGCTGGCGCCACCTGTGTGGCCCTGTATTCTATAGTTGCTCCCTTCGAAGTTCCATAAATTGTTGACAATTGCAGACTGCAGAGTAACACTAAATCAGAATTATTGAAAGCTAACCGTTTTAAAACGGGTTCTTTGGCTTAATTACTGTTTATCAGCGCTATTTGAAATGGATGCTTAGACTTAAATACTGTTTATCAGTGCTCTTTGTAGGCAGTCTGCAGTCTGCAGTCTGCAAATGTCAGACACCGATCTTAAATCCTCCAAATACACAAAAACGCAACACTTTACCTTGATCGCTGTACTTCAAAGCCGAGATCAGCAGCAAAATGACGAAGTTCATCAATATACAGGCCATGTTTTTCTCGTCATTCAATCATTGTTTGCGCCCTTTAATAAACGAACATTAGGAAATCATTCGACGATTACTAACACTGAAAGTGACGTTTCGATGGCAAATCACCGGAAGTTGAACATAATGCGGTTCAGCGCATTTTTTTTCCGCGAAGTGTCAGATTGCTGATGCCCCGGTTCAATGAATCAACGGGAAACTAAAGAAAAGCTAGTGAATCGAATGAACTCAGAATATCAGAAGATGTTAATCCGGTAACAAAGAAGACAGGCATCTATTGGAGGATTGAATTATATTTAACTTCGTTACGCAATGTTGATAATCCGGAAGTGAAAATTTGATTGGGTGACGTGACTTTTCTGGCTTCTTCCAAATTTTGTCACAAACAAGGTCTGAAGTTGGAATACGACAAAATTGAACGGGCTTCAATCGTATTTTTTATTGGTACAGATTAAGCGCATGGATGAACGTGTGGACCAATAAGAATAAAACGCAAACATTTGCTTGAACTGCATAACTTTTTATAAACGTTTTTCGGTGGAAATTTCCATCGGGTGTTCCATTTAACTCAGGTCCGTTCGCCGCTCAGTGATTGCGATTTTACGCGCCAAAATTTAAAAATATGGCCTTGAATAGCCTGGAAGTGGTGAGACCTTTCAAAAGTTGTAAAT
>JALIRR010000996.1:77500-87360 GCA_023091755.1 Montipora sp. Colony 1 RG-2022 | reverse complement strand
TAAAACAGAAGCATTGGACCAAAAATACTATTAACACTAACAAATGCGAACTTAGCAAGGTACAGATTTTGTTAGCTTGCTTTATGCAAAAACAAATATTGATGCAAAAGTAAACAAATATTGATACACAGTTTTCAGAAAGAGCAGAAGGAAGTTCGAGAATAACATATTTACGACATGAAAACAACATTAATTTTGAACCGTGAATATAGAATATAAACAGTTACGATCAGCGACAAACATTTTGGGAGATTTTTGCTATGTTCAATTTTGTTATTGTACGTTTTGGCTGCACAAATAAATCGCAAACTCGAAAGTAACATCGCCGGAATTCAGTGGGTGCCGTGATTACTAGTAAGTTACCGCGGCATGTTTACTTGCCAAACAGTGAAGCATCTGTGTCAAATGATGGCAAGATACCGGGTTTTCGTAAGTTTCTTTTTCTGTCAAGTGTTATAAAGTTTGACAATAAATGAGCGAATTCAAAACAAAGATCACCATCGCCCACCATTGTTTCTGCAAAGTCAAAAATTTACTCTCCAAGACGAGGTTATTTATCACCAGGTAATTCCATCATTTTGGAAATAGCAGCTACTTTATTATTCACCGGCGTCACAATTTTTTGCTGATTTTGGGGCTCATTTTGTTGAAACTCAAGCACGCTTCCAACAGACCTGTTTATTTTCATGAAACCTTTCCTGCTTACAGAGTTATACTAAAAATATCCTCCTGTATCACGTTTCAACCTTAAGCTTGAAAATTCAATACACAACATGATATTATAATTCACAAAGGCAGAAAAATTAATATCACAGATTCCTTTTCCAGCGAAACATTTTATTGAAACAAACAACATAAGATGCACTAAAACGCCATTCGCGTTGCAATGACTTTCCATTGCTGGTTAACGAGAATAACAAACTCATGAGGCAGAATGTATATTTATATTTAATTAAGTTAGCACAACACAAAAACGCTAACCTCATTTTGACATGAAAATGCTTTACTATTGCCATAAAAACTATCCAGTTAAGCTCGCATATTATAAAACATGATGAATTCATAAAGGTCACCTTTTCCAGCGAACAATTTTTTGAAACAAACAACATATTTGCTATTATTGCATGCGTGAAGAGAAAAAACTCAATCATGTCAAATATGCGCAATATTACAACAAACTAAAATTTCAGGATCAAACCGTTTCCATGAAGAACCGTTTCCTTGAATAATGAAGCACAAAATAGACGACAAGCTGTCACATTACCTGAAGACTGTGCAGAGTTGTTCACAGATCCACTTAAGGTGTTCGATTCGTTCTCTGTCTTTGTTGAACCCATAAGTTACCAGAGAATTTTCCATTTGGTTTCAGTGTTCCACATAACAGCAAACTTGGTAAATATTATTTTAGAAATGCAGCTCACTTTGATTTCTGCTCGACGGGCGACAGATTGTTGTCGAAGTCCATTACTCGTCGCTTTTGAGATTCCAGGTGTTGGTTTTCACCGCCTGCATAGTTTATCCAACTGACTTGTTTAAGGATCCAGTAAAACGCCATTTGCGTTACATGACTTTTGACGCCATTGCAGGCTAAGTTAATTATTCTACTGTGTCCACCAGACAAATCTACGCAGTTCCACTACCCTCTCGATCCTAAGAAAATACGCGCAGAAGGCTCTATGCACAAAGATACCACTTACCAGGGAAGTGACAGGCAAGACTTTTACCGACGCGGAAGAAAAAAAAAAAATAACACCGAACAAATGCCCTCCATTTCTAGACTGGGATTGCCATACGGCAACCCAGTAACTAGGTGTGCACAGCCTTTCACTGAGTTTACAAATAATATTAACCGTTTTAGCATGTGCATGATGCCAACCAAGACAAGAAGAACTCAAATTATTAATAATTTCTGAAACCTTAAAATTTCAACCTGTTATACGAAAAAAGTTTTCATTCTTATGGCTCCCTTTTTCTCTGGAAATGTAGATTGTATTTTTTTTCAGCATTTGTGGATTGAAATTTGATACCAGCAGCTGTCACAGTGACCTTTTGAAATTCTGCACATTTCTGACTATTGCATGCATGGAAATCATAAATTTTACTATTTGTCTCTATAAACAACTGCAGTTACATACAAAGCAAAACCATGGTCATGCAAAACAAAGGGCTGCAGATGCAGCCAGATTAATGTAACTCCAGTTGCCAACTTCCTCTTAAGTGAATTCTAATTGATCCACTTGTGCTTATATATTAAGTAATTTTGCATTGGAGTAGTGCGATAGCCTGATTGACAAAAACAAAAAATACTACAGTTACCACTTAAAACTTCCGGCACACCACTGTCAGCCTCCGAAGCTGAACTCCTCTGTGTGTTATTAACCTATGACAAAAGTTAAGGACCATTACCTCCAACATACATGTACACTGATCAGTCAAACGGCAACCCCCTATGGGAAGCTCTTGGTTAACCCATTGACCACTGGGGGTGAGACTTAACAGACTTTACAGATTTTACTCTGTCCAACGCCAGATGATTTTACTCATTAACTGGGGGCATCCTAGGGCATTTGAGGTGTCCATGGGTTAACATATAAAAGCAAGGAATCTATAAATAAATATTACCACAGACTTTCTTGTGTAACTGTACAAAGCCAGTCACACCTCCTGATAACAATTCCGGGGATGAGGAACTCAGTTTCTGGCAAAAGGCAATGTTCCAGATAATGAAAGTATTGCAATTTGAGTGCTTTCCTAAGGGCAAATTCCTTTTCTCCTTCAATGCTAGTCAACCAATGTCATCCATGAGCACTCAAAAGTAGACTTGAAAGCTAGGTGTTTTCTAGGGGTGCTTACTGTTAAATTATCATCAGTTCTGTCACTTTGTTGCATGACTACCATTTATCTTCGAATTTGTCATGCATGATGGAATTAACATACAAGGTTTTCAAGAGTGTATGGAAGGATAAACTAGAGTACCAAATTCGAATGACTGTGAAGCCCATCTTTCAATGTGTAAATAACTCAAACCTACAGTACCGTAATGAAATTTGCCGGCAATTCTTGTGGAATTTGTTGAACAGAAAGTTGCAACAAAAAATAAAGGATACCATACGTCTCCCAGGCAACAACAAACCGTATATGGTGTAATGACTGAAGTAAACAATTATTAATTATTATTTGCCATACCTCCATTGCATACGAAGTGTCAGAACTACGAGAGTTCCTCTGAGGTCCTAGAGACAACAAAAGAAAAAAATTAATATCCATAATAGGCCAAGTTATGAGTAACATTTTTACTTACATAAGTGTTGTTGTGCCTGCACAATCTAATTATGCTTTTGGGGTAATTGGCAATGTAATGAGACATTTCGTGCTAGATACATGGCATAGGATTAGGTTGAAAAACAACATGTGTTGTGTAGAACTGATTGATCTCAGTTCTCAGTACTAATTGTGTGTTCTTGGCCACTGGATTAAAACTGTTTAAATGACTTCAGCAACTGTCTGGACCCTTTGCTGTGTGATGTTTATTACATTGGTGGCAGCGGTGGGATTTCCACGAGCAGAAATGAGTGACAATGAGCAAACTGGAAACTGCATACTGTGACATGAGGGAAAGCCCGCAAGCACCTCAGCGTTGGCAGAAAGATTGCTACGACAAGGGTGTAAAACATATGGTGTTCAGACTGGTGATTTAGTGCTACCATACTTATTCCGCTACAAGCCGAGACCCCAAACTTCTTATGCAAAAAATCAACTTGATTGACACAAATTGTAAATGCATAATGCGAGGCTATAAGCCAAGACCCATTATTTTTAGGTCTTGATATGTATTATCGACTATCAAATTTTTGTAATTTTAAAATACAAATTGACATTGACTGAAAAATTATACTCAAAGCAATAAAATGAACACGAAATATTAGAAACAAACAAGTGACGTGATCGTGAGGTGACAAATATTATTAACAATTACTGACCTCACTGGAAACATGTCTTCCTACAAGCGAGGGGTTTTATAAAAAGTTATTCAACTGGAAACCTTACAACTTCGCCTTTAAACTTAACCCTCTGACGTCCAAACCAGCCCAAACCGGCCAGACTCAGTATTTTACTCTGTCTAACGCCAGATGATTTTACTCGTTAATGGGGAACCCCTGGGCGTCAATGGGTTAATCACTCACTGAAAAACTATGTCCCCATTAAAATAGTCGCCGAAGCAGAAGCTGTAGAAAATAACTCCCAGATTGCCAGAGAATACAGCATCAGCGAGTCGATGGTTCCGTCACTGGAGCAAAGATCAGGCAAATCTGTTCAACGGGGAGCTTATCGGGGAGCGTATCCTGACCTCGATCAACAACCTTTGGCGTGGTTTTCAGAGCAAAGAAGTCAAGGTAAGATTTTCCCTTTAATGCATACGGTTTTTTTTGCTTGGAAAATGTTGCTTTAAACAAGAAATCCACTTGCCCTTTCGTCTCAAGTTTGCTATGGTGTCATGTGACAAGCTTCTTCACACGATCTGTGTCAACAGATGGTGCAATCTCGTTCCCAGAATCTTCGTTCCTTCGATGGGTAAAACAGGCTTGGCGCAATATTCCCGAGGAGATGGTGAGGCGTTCGTTCAAGACTTGTGGCATCTCTATATCGCACTCGATGGCACAGCAGACCATGCAGTCTTCGACGATAATATTCCAGAAGAAAAAAAAAAGTGAAGACGAGGAAATGGACGACGAATTCGAGACAGACAGCGAGGAAGAAGACAAGCAATAAGATCGATCCTGATCACACAACAACACAAACAGCTCCTTTACAAGCCACCAAATAAGAAAAGTCCATATTAAACCAACAACAACTTCTCTTCATTTTACAAGTAATTTAGCTCTGCTTGTAAGTGAATACACGTTCATTTGTTACTGTTTCAATTTGCTGAGAAAATTCTTTTTATCAAAAATACTCGGCTATAACCTTCTACAGCTTCAAATTTGACCAAATAGAGTGTCGCTCGGCTTATAGCTGAATAAGTACGGTACGTTACACTCCACAGCTGAAGCCGGGTGAAGCAAACACATTCCATGGGCAGTGGGAGGGCCCATTTGAGGTAGTGGAGTGTGTCACGGACATCACATATCTGGTGAAGAAACTCAAGGGGTATTCCAGGAGATCTCAAGAGCTTCATTTAAACAATCTGTGGTTGTATCAAAGAAGGCAGGAAGAACCCTTGGAGTAACCAGTTGCTGGGGGGTCAGTAGAAGCACCTCAAGGAGGAAGCGAGGAAAGTGAACCGGTAGCACCAGCCTGTGGGGAGGTGGAGTCAGTGGAGCCTGATATGGTTAGTGGTGGAACTAAAGATGAGGTTACCAGGGTTGAGGCTAGAAATGAGTTTTTTGACAAGGTTGTTGATGTGCAAGACAAGAGTGGATATGAGTCCTGCCTGGCTGATATAGCTGCAGTGGGAGAAATCGAACAGTGTGGTAGATGCAACCAGGTAGTAAGTATGCCGGAGGGAGGTACATTTTGTACACTGTCAGAAGATGTTCAAATTGATCACACACCTTTTTTGTCTCCAAGAAGTGAGTTATCTTATTAAAGTGAGTTGCAACTGGTAGTGATGTCATTTGCCCCTGCAAAAGCTGCGGGGATACGAAATGTCTCAAGATCAGTTGGTCAATCATTCCAATAAATCTCACTTAAGTCTGCATTAGTGCTGCGTTCCCCCACTTGTCAAATGCAATTAACCACCACGGCTCACTCTAAGAAAAGAGCTAATTTAAGTGTCCATTACAGTAGCTTTTTGAAAAATAGTTATTACATGTGGTTAAATACAATTTGACCTAGTTGACAACAAAGAGATGCTGGTTTTTCTGTGCATCGCAGTCCCTGATGGAGCAGTTTGCTCAGTGGTCAGTGGTCAGTGGTCTCAGGCATATGTGCACAGCCTCACGTAGGTCACGCGGCCTCAGCAGAGAAAAGGAAGAGCGTTGTGCGGCGTTTGCGTTTCTTTAAGCGGTTGTTTTTCAACGTTAGCGCTTTCTTAGTTTTCTGCTTCCCTCCAACAACGAATCATGTCTCGATAGACGAACAACAGCCTTTCCACCGACAAGTGGCCGGTTACATCTTCACCAGTTTCTTCTTCGACTACAACACTGTCAACAACCACTTTGCTGAGTGCGTTGACTAGTACAAAGTCGAACACAAGTCACACAGTCAGCTATTTGTTCAGCACATCCACATTGGTGTCACTTCCCCAAACTCCAGGCCACCAACAACAGCACCCAGCCGTCTCTACAGGTAACGTCTCTGTTCCTTGTTTCGTTTCCACCTTTTGCACTTATTCAAACCCAATTTTTGGCCTCTCATCCCTAGCTTCTTCAGCTTGTTCCCAGTCAACCATAATTGGGGGCCCTGTTGCCTCTTCTTTTCCAGCCATTTCTAATTCGGCCCCGCTCATTGGAAGAGATTTCGTCATTGGCCCCGGCTACTTCCCCATTCCCAACAAACTCGTGAGCAAGATTATTAGCAGCCAATTCATTGAACTCGCCGACCTTCTCCAAGATAATCTCAAGATTAATGAGACTGAAACTCGAACTTTCTTGGATGGGAAACTATTTGTCTCCCCGGCGCGCAGACGAACAATCGAAATTCAGGATATTCTCACCTGGGTTGAAGCATTCACCATCTACTTGCTTGTTCTCTGTGCCTCCCAGCCATTGAGATGGCCAGATCTGTCACAGTACAAGTTATTAATAATCCAGATGTCAAAAAAATTTCCGGGATGATCATGGCAACAATATGATACAGCCTTTCGAAAAGAGGCTGCAGAATCTAGTCTAAGGGATTGGTCCAAGATGAACCACGACCTGTCCAATCTTCATACTTTGATGCCAAGCAACACTTCTTCTGGTGCGTGAAGAGAAAAAACTCAATCGTGTCAAATATGCGCAATATTACAACAAACTAAAATTTCAGGATCAAACCGTTTCCATGAAGAACCGTTTCCTTGAATAATGAAGCACAAAATAGACGACAAGCGTTCTTTCAAATAATTCTTGGCTGTCACATTACCTGAAGACTGTGCAGAGTTGTTCACAGATCCACTTAAGGTGTTCGATTCGTTCTCTGTCTTTGTTGAACCCATAAGTTACCAGAGAATTTTCCATTTGGTTCCAGTGTTCTACATAACAGCACACTTGGTATTTAACATTATTTTAGAAATGCAGCTCACTTTGATTTCTGCTCGACGGGCGACAGATTGTTGTTGAAGTCCATTACTCGTCGCTTTTGAGATTCCAGGTGTTGGTTTTCACCGCCTGCTTAGTTTATCCAACTGACTTGTTTAAGGATCCAGTAAAATGACTTTCGACGCCATTGCAGGCTAAGTTAATTATTCTACTGTGTCCACCAGACAAATCTACGCAGTTCCACTACCCTCTCGATCCTAAGAAAATGCGCGCAGAAGGCTCTATGTACAAAGATACCACTTACCAGGGGAGTGACAGGCAAGACTTTTACCGACACGGAAAAAAAATAATAATAACCAGCAGCAGTGTCCCTCAGATCCGCATCTCAGAACATGTCTTCAGCCTTACTCCAGCCTGAGGTGATTGATAATTACTTGCTGGCCGAAATGGGAAAAGGCAAGAATAGCTGGAACTTTTCCCACACCACCTCTTACAAACCTCCATACTAGTCCCTTTGGTGTGATTCCCAAAAAACATCAGGCGGGAAAATGGCGTCTAATACTCTATCTTTCCAGTCCAGTACAGTACAAGTCAGTGGATGACGTCATTGATGGGATTATGGATTTGGACGTGGAGCCTTGATGGCAAAATTTGACATTGAGAATGCTTATCGTATTGTACCTGTTCACCCTGAGGACCGTTTTCTTCTCGGAATGTGTTGGAAAGATAATTTCTTTGTTGATTTGGCCTTGCCTTTTGGTCTGCGCTCGGCTCCTTCCATATTTACGACCATCGCCGATTTACTTGCATGGATCCTCACACACAACTACAATGTTGGTTTTATCAAGCATTACTTACATGACTTTCACACTGTGGGTCCTGGGCATCAAACTGGATTCGCTTACTCTCCAGGCCAGGTAACCCAAAGATAAATTTGACTGCATTACCAGCCTGCTGGACGATTGGCTACCAAAAAAACACTGCAAGCGGAAGGAACTGGAATCATTTATTGGTCATCTGCACCATGCTTGCAAAGTGGTCCCGCAGGGCCACACATTTCTGCGTCGGATGATCAATCTTTTGGCAGCCTTAAATGGGACGACCATCCAATTCGTCTTAACAGAGATTTTCACCTGGACCTCTCCTGGTGGCGGGAATTCTTTCACTCCTGGGATGGTACCAGCTTCTTCCTTTCCCCTCAATGAGCACCACTACCTGATTTTCTTGTGTCCTCGGGTGCGGCAGGCACACTTGGCCATGGGACTATCTTTGACTGCGAATGGTTCGCTGGCAGTTGATTGTCAGCTCAAGCATCTTTGTCCATGGCGTACAAAGAGTTATTCCCAGTGGTGGTGGCAGCGGCACTCTGGGGTTTTCAGTGGTCTTCCAAGCGAGTGGAATTTTGCTCGCACAACACAGTAGTCGTTGACGTCCTCTGATCTGGGACCTCACGTGACCCCAACCTGACGGCCCTGCTACGTCATATTTCCATTCTCACTGCATGTCATAGTTTTTCATTCACAGCCACTCATGTAGCAGGGAAGATTAACCCGGTAACTGATGCACTCTCACGTTTTAATTTTCAGAAGTTTCATCGCCTGGCACCCAATGCAGAAGCCACAGAAATCCCTGGGGACCTCTTGGATCTCCTGCAGCCTCTGTAACAGAGAAATGCAATTTCTATCTCACAAACGGTCTTGCTCCTTGAACTCGATGGGTATACTCCTCAGCTCAAAAGCAGTTTCTTGAGTTTTGCTACCAGGATGGTAGTGTCAACCAGGACGGATCTATCCTTCCAGCTTCTCAACAGCTCTTGATGCGTTTTTGTTCACATTTGGCAGATCGCCTCTACCACTCTTCAATTAAGGTTTACTTATCAGGAATTCGCTCTCTGCACATAGACATGGGTTTCAGTGACCCATTTGCCAATTGTCTCCAAGCACAGAGAGTATTACGCGGTATTAAGCATCACTAGAGCTCCCGGGAGAGCCCTAGCCAGCCAGTCACAGGGGGGGGGGATCAAATGAAAGTCATTCACTCCTCTCTCTTACCCAATGACTTCTCACATACCATGTTTTGGGCTGCCTGCTGCCTCGGTTTTTTTGGCTTTTTCCGGGCTGGAGAATTTACTGTCAACTCCCCTTTCGACGCCTCCATTCACCTCTCCGTTCAGGACCTGCAACTGGATTCCACATCCAACCCCACCTGTCTACGTGTGCACATCAAGTGTTCAAAAAAGGACCCCTTTCGTCAAGGATGCTTTATCTATTTAGGGCGTGGCCATTCATCTATCTGTCCCATCCCATTGCTTCTCTGATGGCCATATCTCCATCTACGCGGTCCAACGCTGGGTCCTCGCTTCATTCACCAAGATGGTCAACCCCTGTCTCAGATGCAGCTGTTTCATTTCCTTTAGTCAACCTTATCTGCAGCTGGGATACCTGGATCCTTCTCCGGCCACAGCTTCCGAATTGGGGCAGCAACCACGGCAGCCCAGCAGGGTCTTCCAGATCATCTAATTTAAGACTATGGGTCGTTGGTCTGGCAACACATACCAACAGTACATAAGGACCCCAGTACAGTCCATTCTTGAAGTGGCGGGCAGGCTACTATAATCAGTAGGTATAGTTATGGTCTTTCTGCTATACCTGACGGGTGCCTCGGGATCTGGCAACGGTTGTC
>JALIRR010000996.1:45000-67500 GCA_023091755.1 Montipora sp. Colony 1 RG-2022 | reverse complement strand
CGCTGGAAAAGGATTCTGTGGTATTTTCTGCCTTTGTGAATTATAATATCATGTTGTGTATTGAATTTTCGAGCTTAAGGTTCAAATGTGATATGGGAGAAGTTTTTTAGTATTGCTCTGTAAGCAGGAAGGGTTCACAGGCCTGTTGGAAGCGTGCTTGAGTTTCAACAAAATGAGCCCCAAAATCAATGAAAACTTGTGACGCAGATGAATAATAAAGTAGCTGCTATTTCCAAAATGATGGAATTACCTGGTGATAAATAACGTCGTACGCGTCTTGGAGAGTAAATTTTGACTTTGCATAAACAAGAGTTGGGCGATTGTCATCTTTGTTTTGACTTCGCTCATTTCATTGTCAAACTTTATAACACTTAACAGAAAAAGAAACTTACAAAAACCCGGTATCTTGCCATCATTTGACACAGATGCTTCACTGTTTTGCGAGTAAACATGCCGCGGTAACTTAATCACGGCGACCTCTGAATTCCGGCCATGTCACTTTCGATTTTGCAATTTACTTGAACGTAGCAAAAATCTCCCAAAATGTTTGTCGCTGATCGTAACTTTTTATATTCTATATTCACGGTTCAAAATTAATGTTGTTTTCATGTCGTAAATATTTTATTCTCGATCGACCGTCCGGGAAACTTCCTTCTGCTCTTTCTGAAAACTGTGTATCTGAAAACTGTGTATCTGGACTCTTAGTTTCTCTTGAGATCGCATATTTAATTTAGTTTCCCTTGACAATGGCGCCAAGATGTCGCCGAAACGTCGGACGCTTTTATCGCTAGTTTTTGCCAGTATATGTTTATTTGCTTTTTCATCAATATTTGTTTTGCATAAAGCAAGCTAACAGAATCTGTACCTTGCTGAGTTCGCATTTGTTAGCGTTAATAGTATTTTCGGTCAGATGTTTCTGTTTTTTATGAGGGGTTTATTGTTTTGGTCTCCCATCCCAACACTAACCCCGCGAAACAGGGCTTGACTTCAGTGAAGTTTAGTATTAAAAAGTTTTCGGATGTTCATACCCGGTGCTCATAGGGCACACTTGTGGTGAAAAGAAGTTGTGAGGGAACTTGAAAATTATCAACATGTCAGCCCAGAAGCCAATGTTTCTCGCTTCTCTTTTATTTGTTATTCTTCAGAGACTGGAATGCTGTATTTCAATACCACACAATTCAGTGCCTTCTGATTTTCTGTAGCACGTACCACAGGCAAGCCAGTGTATGCCTCACGGAAGCATCTAGTTTTACTAGCATCGTGCCAAAAATCATCAAATTTATGCGGCCTTACTGTTTTATGACAATTCATGTATGACGTCAATCAGGTCGTCGTACACGAGCCATGAGCCAAAATTCTGCTCGATTTTCAAGCTTCGCTCAGGTTTTTGTTATTGCCAAATGATGTGGACAGAAGTCATGCACCATTGAATTCTTGCTAAATGTTTTATCATATGTGTCCCAATTACTTTGATATGCCGCTTCACATGTTGGTATAACTCATCGGCTTCCATCCAATTCAGTCTGCTGATTTGAACAGCCTTTCCACTTACATGATTTTGGATTTTCCTTTTGTTTTTCTCTGGAGGCACTCGGCCGTGAGCGGTTTTGGAAGTTGCACGCCTTGTCCGTTTATATTGTTTGATCTGAAGGGGAAATCGAAGCTTCCCAAAAACCCATCAAATCACTCAGGATAACGCAGAAAATAGTTGGTGCGTGTTATTATACAGGACAAAATTTCTACAATCTGATTGGCTGAGCTTCGCTGAGAGAAGCTGAAAACAGGAAGCATTTGCCTATTTGCCTATGAACAAAGAAGTTCACAGATAGCCAATCAAATGCGAGCCATGGATCGCTCACGCTGAATATTTGCAACAATGGCGGACAGATTTGGTGAGAACGTAGCCTGCGTAGCAGCCGTTTCCTTTCTTTTCCCGACGGAGATCGAACAAACGAGCGATAAAGAGGGCGAGCGCCTGGCGTGAGTAAAAAATTAGGGAGAAATGGGGACGGAGTGAAACAAAGACTACAAAGGAAAGCACAAACAACTGGATGATGAAAGCTACGGTCTCCCTCAACAAAACTGTCAGGAGAGTTTTTATGTCATAGTTCTAAGAAAGACGAACAAGTCTGGCAAGACTACGAGACTGCTCACAAATTATCTTCGCGTAATGGTGAGGGTCAAAAAAAATTTCATGTATATTATTAGTAAGTAACGTAATAACATTATTTTTCTCGTTTGGAATAAATGAGCACTTGTAAAATTTTCAAAGACCACAAATTGCACTCGCCAATTTTGTTTGTCTTTCAAAATTTTACTCGTGCTCATTTATTCCAAATCGCACTCGAAATCATGTGATTACCTACACTAAATGCAACTCGAATTTGCCATTTAAAAATCCGAGTTCTAAATTTAGTGGAAATGCAATTCGGATTTTCGCAGTAGCAATCCAAGTTCCCGTCCGAGATGTAGATCTGACTACATGTAGCGTGGTGGTTTTTCAATAAATATTCTGTATGCGGCCACCACATCGTGTCTCACACGTCCATTATCTGCAATGAATTTGGATAATCCTTGGTACGGCTTCATCTTTTCGGGTCGACTTCAGGTTTTCAGCAGTACAACATGTACTTATTTTGGTTTCCAGCTTTCGGCGCAAGTTTATCTCTTTGGTACGACTTTTCTGGCACAAGTTCGTCTTTTCAGCATGAATCGTTTTGGCACAAGGTTTAGCACGATTTTTTTGGCAAGAGTTCAACTTTTCGGCACAACTTTTCTGGCACAATGTTTTTTTTCAACGCCTTTTGCCCCTTACTGCTGACAATCGCAGTGTCTTCAAGGAAAAGGTTAAAGAGGATGTGAAGCGGTTATGGAAGACTCTTAACTGAGTTATCGGCTTTAGTAGACCTTAGTAAATTTAGTTTCTCAAGCGTTAAAAGCTATATAGGATCACCGTCAAGCATAGGATTGCCTCGAGGGAATCGAGTACTGGGATACTGCTAATCTGTGCAACTTTTTTCAAAGCTTGGGTCTCCATGACATGATGTAGTGACACAGTGCTCACAACAGAATGCGGTCTTCCACTTACAAGCCTCAGCCAATCATTTGAAAATTTGTAAGATGTCTGTTTAAGGATAATCATGGTCGCCAAAACAGCAACCTTATGAACAGTGACCTTGACCTTCCTGGGGATGTTACATTGTGCCAACATTTAAAACAGAGAATGGCTACAAATATTCCTGGGCAAAGAGTTAGGTGGTATTTCTTCACATGATTGAAACATCAAGACCCATAAAGTTAACCTCTGTAGATGACCAAAACCGCTTAACCTTTGCAACAATTGCTCCACATGATTACATTTAAGAGTGCATGTCCACAAAAATCGAACAAAAGGTGGCCACAGCTTGAAAATGGATTTTGCTCAAATTTTGTCCAGATGTAGACTATTGTGTCTCCAAATACACTGTATAGTTTTTTAAGTCATGTGTATTTTTATTAAAATTGGAGAAAATGAGAATTGAAGAGTTTGTGTCAAAATAGCCATTTTTTCCCAAAAAATTAACGCTCAATTTGCCGTCAAATTTTGCTACGAAAACCAATATTCGTATCAGCTCAAAACCTCCTAAAAGCTCTTTTGTGGTATCTTGACATCCAGTTTACATGATTTTTGTGAAATTTGAATCATGGTTTGCACCTGAAATAATTTCAACTTCCAGACACCTGGTTTTACTTGACTGAAGGTACCCCTGAAACCACATCATTTTTCAACATGCGATAAAGCTCCAAATCTAACAATATTTGCACCGGTAACTTTCTAAGTGATAAGCTTTCAAGTGATATAAAAATTTCTTTGGGAAAATGTATATGCCCTGCGACATGAAACGCCCTAATTAACATATTCATTTAGTATGCTGTAAGAATAAATTGGTGTCAAGTTTGACTTGTATCGAGTTTTAGGATAGTCATACCCACCCTTCCTATGAATTGCTTTCGAAGGAAATAAGCATGGGAGTTGTACCCAGACCTGAATTGCATGCTTGCTTACTCTCAATTTCTATACTGACGCTAGCCTGGTCCCAGAGGTTTTTCTTGAGCCGCGAGAAAGGCACGAAGAGTTGAAGGCAATGGGAAGAGAAAAACCTCTAGTTACCTTGGATTTGATTCTCACTTTTGATGTAGACACCAGGGTCATGATCTGACCCTCAGGCTCGGATTGGTAGATATTTTCACAAACACGCAAATCAATCTGATTGGTTCATTTGATTGGTAATACTGAGGGGACGCATAATGGCTAAGTTGCCATTGGTCCCTTTTGTAATCATCCAATGTGATGCATTTGACAGCTGGCGTCTGCATGAACGTGAGATTCAAGTCCAAGGTAACCAGAGGTTTTTCTCTTCTCACCGCCGCTTCACGACTCGTCTTCACTGCTTCGTGGCTCTCACAGTTCAAGAAAAACCTCTGGGACCCAGGGATACTGACGCATCAGTTTTCAAGGTTTCATTCATCACCATTTGCTTAAAATTATACACTAACGCAGCCTTCTCTAGTTTACAGCTGTAATGAGGACCAGTGACAGTTGTAAAATTCAGTGTGATGGGTGATAGACAGTGGTTCAAAGAAAAACATTAAAAAGTCACTCTTTCCTTTTCATTTTGAAATTGGAAGTTAAATTCTCAGTTAGTTGCAAAAAGGAGCTATTTTATAACAAAGTCTCTCCGACTTAAGTAACCATCAACTGAAAAAGCTACTTGAAAAACCAGGCTACCTCTACACCTCTATTTGCAACCCTTTGGTGAACAATGAAGGTTCATTCAGGTTTGCCTAAAAATTGGAAGAACCAAGAACCAGGAATCCGGAATAAGAACTTGAACCAAAGTCACTTAATTAAAGTGATCCAGCATCTTGCAAATGTTTACTTTTATCTGGCTGAGTAATTTGTCTCATGCTGACTCTTTCTGGGAAGGGATTCATGCAGTAACTTCGGAAGAGCATCCAACCTTTTTGGGCTTCTTCTTTTTCTTGATCGTAGGGTGATCATAATAATGATAATTGGCAGTGCTAATCACCCTTTACTTGCAGTCTTGAGGACTGAATTACGAAGGGCGCAGCTCACGATATCAGGCTGAAAGCATACAAGGGCACCTCTGGCTGCCGCTATACAGTCCATTTTGATGTCGGAGCACAGCACCACAGCTAGATGTTAATTAGCTGTGACCGGAGTACCCAGAGAAAAACCCTCGAGTCAGGTTGAGATTGACTGAAACAGCCCACATGCAAGCCGGGGCCAGAGTTGAACCCCGGCTAGCAGTGGTGGGAGGGTCGATAGATAACCACTAAGCCACCCTGACTCTACCCTGGGAGGCTCGATAGATAACCACTAAGCCACCCTGACTCTACCCTGGGAGGCTCGATAGATAACCACTAAGCCACCCTGACTCTACCCTGTCATGTTTTTGACATCAAGTATTACAGCAATTGTCTTTGGGCGTGCTCAATTTTCTTGATTACACACATTTGTTGATCTCTTGTTCACCTGAGCTGAAGCTGTTTTTATAGTAATTATTAAGGGTGCGTTCGACTGACCTTATTACAGAATATGAATAGGTGTGGTGATGGTTTGAAATAGTATGTTTAAGCAACTTAATTTTTGCAGGTGTTTGATAATAAATTATTATTTCCATGTGAATCTCTCAGCAAAAAAGCATTTTACCGAATGCAACCAGAGAGAGTCTAGTTGGAGTGACTGTCAACAATCAGAATCAGTGGGAAATGATTATGCTTAACACACATACACTGGGCCTGCTCTCTATCACCTTATAATGGAAGCAATATTATGTGTTACGACTTTCTTGATAAGAGAGTTCTCACTACAACCATGTTCAGCTGCAAGTAGAACTGGTTTCCCTCAGAGTCAAATGTCTCCTAAAATTTTAAATGCATTTGATCATTTTCAACGGAGAAAATGCTGTGAAACGTGCTGTTGGAGTATGACTTCATTCACCTTATAATTATTGAAAATATATACTGTACATACATACTGTACATATATACATACATACATACATACATATAATTATACATACCAACGAGATGCTTTATCAACTTTATTCATTGCGGCTGTAAAGTAGTCTGATCATGCATCATTTTTATGTAATACACTCAAGAGTTCTTCATTCTCTAGGTTTGGATCAAGACTGTGGAACAGACTGTCACAAGCATGTTTAAAGACCAAACCGAAAACAAGATGCCTATATGGGCATATCCATGGAATGCACAAACAGTTAACAAAAATTGTTAAGTTACAGTTAACTGCAACTACTGGTAAACTTTGGAAAATGGCGAGAGATTACCAGAAAGATAAATCAGTCCGTCATTTAACTAGAAGTTATTTATTGTAAATTAAAACAGTTGTTAACCCTTTAAGACACAAGGGGGCTGACAGACAATTTGACTTCTAAGATAGCTAGAGTTAAACAAACTCTTTAGAATGGGCACACTTATCTGGAGTGAGTTTGTGTTTACTATCTTGCGGCCATAAACAATAAATATTATTGTCTTTATCCTCTCAAACTTTTTGCTTGTCATATCGTTGTCTGATGACAATATCAATTACAAGCATTAACCTTTAACATGAAACTGCCACAGTATTTCATTTCACACAATCAGTACATCCCAAATAGTAAATCTGTGTATACACCTCCATGCATCTTGTTCTAAATTGAAATGATTGTAAAATAAATTCTTTTTGCGGCCTGCAACTTCCATCAAACCCTGTTCCCCTATTTCTAGAAATCAGGTATAGTCTACAAAGGAACAAGATTGAGAAGGGCTTCAGCTGCGGTTTTAAAAGGAATCAAAGGTGAACACATATATTTTAAGGCTCAGTCAAAAAATTAAAGACATGAAGCATAGAAAAGATCAAATACTATACCTTTCTTTGCTTTAGGGACTGTTTAGGGCTAAAGAGGGAAAAATACTAAATACAGCAAACGTAAACCCATTTCAGTTCAGTCGTGCTGAAAATGTTACGCATTGCTTAGGGGTTTGGTTTTTATAGTCAGAAGTAGCCTAGCGATCATGTGAGTGTAGAGAAGCGTACCTCTCCACAATTGGTCTGTTACTAATTTCCTCGTATGCGCACGCATTCTTCTTTGGTCCATAAACAACCTTGTTCCCAGGGTCTCTCTTATGTGCATGTGCTACTATTTGATGTTTCTCGGAAGGAGCAGAGTGAAATGTTAATAGTCGACCCAATAAGAGCTCTTGAAAAGTTGTAATGGCAGTTCTAAGCAGGAGTTTTGTGCCATATCCGTTCAGTTAATTACTGGGTTGCCATAATGGCAATCCAGTCGGGAATTAAGTCGTTTTATTTTCCATATCGGGAAAAGTCTTTCCTGTCGCGTTGGATATGAGTTGGCTATAACATGTCTCGTATCCAACAAGCGCGAATGGAATAATTGTTTTATTAAATTCCTTAAACTCCAAAAAATTGGAAGTACGAAATACGAGCGAAAAAAGCAAGAAAATCCCAGCGAAATTGAGAAAACTTGATGAAGATGCGATGTTGTGTAATACCTTGTGGTCAGACAGACGTAGGCTCATCACAAAAATATTTCTTGCCTTTTCGCGTACTTCCAAACGTTGGAATTGATCCAAACTTTCCACAAAAAAAGTTTCTTTTCTTTTTTTGGCTTTATTCAAAGAGAAATTTCGCTTTCCGGTGAAAAAAATTTTAGGTTAGCAACGCTAAGCGCAATCATTTACCATATTAGGTCAAACTAAGGTATATGAGCTGATGACCGAGACTGAGTGAACCAATCCGCATGCGAAATGCATTATCCGAGGTTGAGAAGTTAATAATTAACAACTATTCACCTCAGTGTCAGTGGCTAGCGTTGGATATTTACCTCGCCGCATCGGGGCTCGGTAAATATCCACCGCTAGCCACCTTCACTTCGGTGAATAGTTGTTAATTAGTCAAGAATGATTTGAAAGAAAGCTTGTTGTCCATTTTTTGCTTTATTATTGAAAGAAATGGTTCTTCAGTGAAGGGATTGATCACATGACCTTTTGATTGACTGCTTTGTGTTCATTTGTTATGCCTCAGATACTGGAAAAGTATTATCTTAAACTTTTCTTGTTTCGTTTTGTTTGTAGCAAGCTCCAATTGCTTTTTTTTCAATGCAAATATCAAAACAAACGATCTTTTTGACCCCACTGTATATGGATTAAAAGCCATTTTTAGTTATATTAACGGGAATAAATTTTTACGGTTTTTAATTTTGCTGGTGTTGGTGTTTTTTTCTGCTGGAACTTAAGTTTGCGGATCAAGTACATCCACAAAATTTAACCCTGCGAAATAAAAGTGCTACACCGTAACTCTGGGCTTTTGCGATACCATTTGGTGCAAACGTAAACCAAAAAAAAGACTTGACCTGTCATCAGATTAGACTGAAAAGAAGAGAAATCATGAAGCGGAAACAACATGTTCAGTCTTTCCTTGGTGTGTGGCATAAACGTTTGCTAAGTGCAACTCTAGACATGCATGACATGCAGGAAAACGTCTGTCAGAGTAATTTGCAGTTAGTTTTTTTGCAGACTATTTCACTTAAAGGGGCTATGTCGCGTTATTTTAGGGTGTTTCAGGAAAATGTTTAGTTAATCACGAGTTTAAAACTCGAAAATACTAATGTGGGATTCCCTTATCGATCAAATTATCGTTATATCACAAACGAAAGTATTCTTAGAAAATACGAACTTAATCGAGGCAATTTGTCATGATTTTTAAAAACGTCGGGCCGACTTTTTTCAAGATTACCCAAATGTAATCCGTTTCAATCTTGTACATTTATGTCCATCCATTCTTCTCTTTCCTTTTGCAGTATTTCTTTTATGTTGTTCAACAGTTTTAAGTGATTATTGCAATGTTTCATTCTACTCTTTGGGCATTTTGGGGAAAAAAAAGGAAAGCAAAGCTACTTATTAAGTGTCTAGTCGTTCTTGCGCTGGAGCACTAATTGGGGATACTGTAAACTGAAATTAACAATTAACACAAATCAAGGAAAATGTTCAGGAGATGGGAAAACCGGAGTACCCGGAGAAAACCTCTCGGTGCAGAGTAGAGAACCAACAAACTCATCCCACATATGACGCCGAGTCTGGGAATTGAAGTCGAAGCACACTGGTGGGAGGCGAGTGCTCTCATTACTGCGCCATATACCTGTACTCCAAATCATGGAATTTTTGGGTGACATAGCCCCTTCAAAGAAGAAACGAGTGAGTTTCACTCAAGAGCATGTGTTGTTAGGTTTGAACTGAATTTATTACTAAAAGCTTAAAAAAGTAAAGACCTCAAAACGGGACACGAAATTACAAAATAATTCAACACGTGAATGTGTGAGCTAAAGGGCCATTGCTGGCAACTGGCAAGACGTCTGGCTGACCCCTCAAATGGTCTACATCTCCCCCCCCCCCCCCCAATGCCAAAAAAATTACTGGAAAGCTGCAGTTCAATACCACCCAACTCAATGCCTTCTGTTTTTATGTCAAGCCGATGATACGCGGTTCAACATCTTGCAACATTTGTTGCTCAACAAGTGTTGAACAATGTTTCACAAACGTGTTGAACGGAATAGAGGTGGTCTCTATTTTCGTTCAACATCGTTTCAACAACATTCAAAGTGTTGAATGGCATATTTCAACATTCAACAAGACACGACACACTGTTCAACATTTGTTGATCTACGAAATTATATGTTGAACCGTGTATCATCGGCTTAACATGTGCAAAGGCAACCCAGTTTATGCTCATGGAGTGTTTAGTTGCACAGTGTTTTTTGACCCAGTTAAAAAAACTCACCGCATATGTTTTAATGGGTCTTCAAACAAACGGCTACGCCTCGTGTTTTTAAACAAATCACTGCTACTCGTTTTTTAAACACATTTTATTGTCTCCTCAAACGACTTGTCAGTTGTTGAAAACGTTCTTATTTCGTCAACATTTAAGTTACAGTCGAACTTCCGGATGCGACGACCACTTATCCAAAATACTAAAGTTTCCAAGTAACATCACTGTATTTGAAACCTCTTGTAAGCGACCACTTCCACTTGACAGGTAATAGAGCGGAAATTGGATAATAGGGCGTCGTAACATTATTGCATTCCTGGGTAGTACAAAAGAGGGAAAGTACGGATTTTTTCTGGAAATTGACTTTTTACATGAATAGAACATTTAAATATGATATATATAATTAAGAAGACTGGTCACTTAAGAGAATAAGATAAAAATAGTAAGATAGATAGCAGTGAAAACTGACCGTTTAATAAAGCCACAGTTTTTTGCTGTCAACGCTAAGGGGAGGGGGCGGCAGTACATAGGCTAAATACCAACCCACACTTTTGCCCATACACACTTACCAGTTCGCACTCCAGGCCCCAGTTGATCGAAGGGTGGATAGCGCTATCCACTGGATAACTTAATAGTTGGTCTTGCTTATGTTTATTCCCCGGATAGTGATTTATCCGGTGGATAGCCAGCGTTATCCACCTTTTTAACAACCTAGGAAAGGAGTGGCAGTGCTGTTGAGTGGAGGTCTGGGTCATAATAACAAAATGGCGGACAGTAAAAACTAACAAGCTATTCAAGCTAGCCAATCATAATTATTGTGAAATGATTCAGGATAAGTTCTTGGGCCAGTCTATGTACGCCATCGTGTGTTTATGAACAGTATGGACACCGTAGCTGAAGGAAAGGATTGTTTGGACGAGGAGAGTTGCGTGAATTTTTGGACAACGCCATCAGATGATGGCTTCAAGTTTTCGAATCTTTCGTCAAGTCACGTGTCTGTGCTCGCGGAGAGCGGACCGTTCGTTGCCATAGTGTTGTGTTATTGGGACAATGTCCTGGGACCCAGACTTCAGCATGTTTGGAGAGCTGCAGCCGGGGATGCAGCATCTCAGGTGAGTGTTTTAATTTTGAGGCGGGTCTATTCCACAGGTCACATTCCACTGGTTAAAATTTCAAGTACCAACTAAGTCAAAAGTTTCCCCTAGACCTGAAACAACATTTTTGCCAAGTGACTAGGGCTAGGAGACACTTTTGGCGTTGTTTATTTATCAGTACCACAGTGGCTTTAACATGTTGCTGACCTGTGACCCCTGACCTATACTTTACCCCAGCGGCTTTCACTAAATGGTTATACCTGAA
Organism: Montipora sp. Colony 1 RG-2022; assembly: GCA_023091755.1. Classification (NCBI taxonomy): domain Eukaryota; kingdom Metazoa; phylum Cnidaria; class Anthozoa; order Scleractinia; family Acroporidae; genus Montipora; species Montipora sp. Colony 1 RG-2022. The sequence goes on along the minus strand of JALIRR010000996.1, from coordinate 56,291 downwards.
ATTATTTATTTTTCTTTTTTGAGACAGGCCTCTCTGCTCGCAGAGCTCTTTTTTCTTTTGTGTTTGTTGGACTGATGAGTACAGGAATAGAGACCTCTGCCATGGGTTGAAACTCACTTTGATCCAACTGCCGTCCATGACCTTGGACGGAACTCTTCAAACCGCATGCGCCATGACATGTTTGCTGACTGTGACTTGAGCCCGCTGTGTCCCACACATTCCTTTACAGTAATTCCTCTGTTATGTTTCAACTCACACAACATGAAGTATCACATGAGGATTTGGTTGCGAAGTACCGGTAACTGCTGCGCATGCTCAACACAGTGAGTTTCGACCCATAGGCCATTTTACGGATACAGTGGCCATTTTGAAATCCATTGTTTCAAATAGCTATTATGGGATTCTAAGGGGGCAAATGCATACTAATTGCCCCCTTAGGATCCCATAATAACTATTTGAAACAATGGATTTATAATGGCCACCGTATCCGTAAAATGGCCTATGGCAGAGGAAGAAGAAAAGAAACCTCTTCTAGCTGGGAAGACACAGGCATACCAGTAAAAAAAACCCTGAATGCTCACAGCACTGCTCCCATGATTTTAATAAGCATTGCAAAGAGTACCTCCCCTCGCTCTTGTCCCCAGCTTAACATCATTGTGTCTAGGAATGCATGCAACTGAAGAGAGGGTGGCAAAGGGGGAGGGGGATTCTCAAAGAAAAGTTTCTCCATTTCACATTGCATGGGAAAAAGGGCTGACAATAAGCATTACAAAGTGGATCTATCTGAAGCTAAAAATAATAAAGAGGTTAAGTTTTTAAGAAAAACTGTGGTGTTGTGTTGATGGGGAAGTGAAACACAGAATGGGTTTATCAACTGTGCTGATGTTTTGAGAATTTTACCCTTTGTCAGGATGAACCCTTGGCTCTGACAAAGGGCCAACACTCAAAACATCAGCTTTCAATTTTCTTTATGGTCGTCAATTCCCCATATCAAGTCAGGTTACAAACCTGTTTCAAAAAGTAATAGTAACCTTTTCACTTAGCTTATTGTGGGAAATAAGAAGTAAATGATCACACTTTACCTTGCTTTACTTTGGTTTTCCTTGGGGATAAGTGGATTAGAGGAATCAGGGAATTTAATTGCATTAGACGATGGAGAACCTATCCTAATTGTGTCAGTCTCACATGATGTCCCTCGGGTATCAATCATGATGCCATATGACTTCAGCATATGGATGCCATGATCTTGAACTGGCTGGCTAGCTAGCTGGCATCATAACATGGCTTCAATCTCATGTGATAGTGTACAGCTTGCCCAAGGGAAAACACCATTTTCTTGTTTGTCCACCAAAGCTGCAAAGCTGCATGTATCGAAAAGACTTATGAAGGGTGGGTGGGAGGGGCAGGTAAGGCAATGGTAAAGTCTGCTTACGAGCCTAGAAGACCCATCAGGCCGGCGCTTAACTCCGGTTTCTGTAGCATGAAGCGACTAGGAGTATTTCTACTCCCCCCTGGATGGGATGCCAGTCCATCGCAGGGTTACCCCCAGCATTAAATTCGCCGGTACCCATTTATACACCTGGGTGGAGAGAGGCACCGTGAGAGTAAAGTGTCTTGCCCAAGAACACAACACAATGTCCCCGGCCAGGACCCGAACCCGGACCACTGGATCCGTAGTTGAGCGCACTAACCATGAGGCCACCGCGCCTCCCCAGGTCAGGCAATGGCAGATGCTAAAAAACAAACTGAGCAGCCACTAGACCCCAATCTCCCAGCTGTGTGAGAAAAACATTTTCCACTTTATTTTTTCCTCAGCCAGTGGAAAAACTCACTTATTAGTAGAAGAGAGAAGAAAGCGATTCTCCACAAAATATACAACTACGTTCAAATGCCTCATCAATGACAAAACAGGAATGGAATGCATCTTGCTCATCCTTACCCTCCCTGAATAAAAGATTAACTGGTGCATTATATTACAACTTGTATGGGTTAAGTTTTGAGATGGTGTACCCTACTGGGGAATTAGACATATTGATCATGCATACACAAGGCCTTTTGTGCATAATATTTCATAGTTTACTATATTACCATATTTGGTTGGCCAATCACAAACGATAGCATTGCTTTCAGAAATGTATGCAGTGCAATGGTTGCATCAACTTAACCAACAATCAATTTTTGCTTACATTATGCAGGAATCAAGCGTCCGTTATGTAGTCGGTCGGACGTTGCATGGGGAACTTTTACGAGATGCTCCAGAGAATGTTGTTGACACAAAGCTTTTTGTGTTGAAAGATCACAGCATTGTGTGTCATTCTTTCATTTTCTGTGGCCATGACAAGTGTGGACCCAACATTTCTGGCCTCTCACTTATTCTTCCATTCTCTGAACTAAAAAGCTACTTGCCTTTGGTAGAGCTAGTTGAAGAAAGAGTGAAGATTCTCATTGCTAAGCTGAGAGTGTTACAAGCAAAGGTATGGGTACTTTTTTATATCGTGATACATGATTAATAATTATTATGATATGTGTGCTTATTACCTTGTGTCTGCACCAGTACTAGTAATCATGCAGAGAGCTTACTGTAGGAGAGGACGACAGCAGTGGCTACAAGAACACAACAGAACAGTGTCTTTAATGGACAGAAAAACCCTTCAAGTGCATCTTACAATTTCATGCATTTTTGGGTGTTCTCACACTGAGCGGAGGGGTTGGCGCAGTGGTAAGATCTCTGCCTTCCAACCCTAAGGTCCTGGGTTCCATTCCCGGTTCTGCCGAGACTGGAATATTTGGCGACCTTCTTTCCCGCTAAAGTTCACTCAGCTTTCCATCCTTCCGAGGTCGGTAAAATGAGTACCAGCATGCATGGACTGCTTAGAAGCGGCTGCAATTTGTGCCTGTATATGCTTGCAGTCCGCTGGGGGTAAATTGATCATTGTAAGGCACCTTTGAGACGTTAGTGAAAGGGCGCTATATAAATGCACCACTTTACTTCACTTTTTACTTTATTTTACAGTAATGTTAAACAACCAAATTTTTGATTCTGTAGAGGACATGGGAACCCAATGGTAGATTTTTAACTTTCTCGGAGTCAGAAAATCCACACCAATTATACCAATTTTACCCCTGGAAAGTTGGCATTACACACTTCCATGATTTGATCCCTCTGCCTACTTGTAGCTTTTTATCATTTTAATTTGTTTGTATCAATGTCATTGTTGTTGTCATTATGTTTAATTAATTAGTTAACTTAGTCTAATTAATATCAAAGATCAATGTTATCATCAACAGCATGGATTGCTTTCAATATTTTAATTTTTCTTTTAATCACATGCAGGACTTGGTGTCTTCTCTTTCTTCATTTGGCAATTACGTTCCTCGTTTCATTAAGACTATTACAAGCCTCAGAACAGCAGGCATTCCTGATTCCGTTCCAGTAAGTTGACTTATTTTGTATGCAAAAAAAAAACAGCAAGAAACGGAAACACTTAATTTTCTCAAATAATTTATTCTTAAAAATTAATGGTGTAAATTGTCTCTTCTTTAGATAAGTGAGACAGCCTTTAGCCTTGGAAAAGCGAATCTCTTTGACAACATCTTTCTAATGAGGTAACTTTTAGACTATTTTTGTTTGTTGTATTGTTGTTAGACTAAGTGAGACTCCTCCCAGGGTCTCTCTTCCTCCCTTTCTCTGAAGCAGGAAGGGAAAAAGAGGGACCTGTGAAGGAGGTTGGGGTCTTTTCAGAATCATAAACCCAGAGGTCTTCAGGGGTTTCAATAAAATTTGAAGTAGGCAGCTGGTTTGAGTCTAGTAGCCGACTGTATCAAGAAGGGGCCGTTAGGCCCCTTCGTCTAGGGGGGTCTGGGGGCATGCTCCCCCAGACGATTGTGAAATCTGGAAGCTCTGAAATGTGATTTCCAGCACTGAAGATGAAGGAAGATTTCTAATCAACAGAGACACTGAGTGTGCAATTAAGCGCATTCTCTTGATAATTTCCAGTTAAGAAAGATTTGGAAAACCATTTCAAAAGGAAAATTAACAAATTTTAACGTTATATGATGTTTCGACAACTTCATGTCATCATTACTACCAATTTCAAGCTGCCGCGAACGGCAAACCTTTTTACGCGTTTTTTCAAGCGCGAATTTCAACATTTCTCAACATGAGAAATCAGTTCTGTCGAACGATAAGAATATGTCATTTTAATCTGAACAAACGAAAAGGCTTAACCAATGAAACTAACGAAAAATTTACGGTTTTTGGAAAGCAAGTCTTGATGCAACGATTACTCAATAATGACCTGTTTTACATTAAAAGTCTTGATATGTTTGGGGACGTAACTAAACGTAATTGAATATTACGTAAAAAATGTGACGGTTGGTCTAGGCAAAAATGCGGAAAAAAGTTATAGCCGTGCACTGTAGCTCAAAGATGGCAATATCAAATCTGATAATTATTTTGAAATTGAGGTTAAAAAAGGTACATTCAAGTCGATCAAAAATGAATTTTACTTCAGGTTTGAAGGAATCCTTCAATCAATTCAATGTAAGGTAAAAAGTAGCCGACTTCTCTGAGCGATGCAGCCGACGCTTTTTGTCGGCCGTCGGTGCTTATTGAAACCCCTGGGTCTTACATATCTTTGTTATCCTTGTATCTTCAAAATGCCAAACATACAGTTTTAAATAAATCACTCCAGGTATTCTTACTCCGGAATAGGGTCAATTGAATGCACCCTTAGTCTAGTTTCCCCACTGTATGAATAAAACAATGCTAAAAATTTGATCATGGACAGGTCTGTATTCAAACCCACATTTCTTTTCTCTTTAATTTTGTTCTCCCAGGGTAATAACATGTCACTTACAGACATTTGGAAGCACTCTAGTTGTTGGAAAAGCTTTGGATAAAGTCAACTTGGTAATAAATTATTTTTTATTGTCAGGAGCTTGGTAACTCAATTCACAGGCTTTTGAGAACACGGGGCTGATGCAGTGGTGGGAGTGGTCACATTTCAACATATGATTGTGTCCTGAATTTGATCCACGGACTTGGTGGGACATGTGTGGGTGGAGTCTGACAGGTTTTTTTTCGTGGACTCCAGTGTTCCCCTGTCATAAAAAACTAACTTTTGATGTGGTCTTCTCAATTACAACTCCCCTTCATGCTTGGCAATACAAGGCTGAGAATAACAGGATGATGATGATGATGATGATTGTTATCATCATCATCATCTCACTGTCGCATGGTGGTGTTGGTAATCACCAGAGTATTTTTGCTCTTACTATCATGCTCTATTCCTGAGCTTGGGTTTTCTATGTCACATCTCAGCTCTTTCTCGCAGCTCTGAGATGCAATACCTTTCTGAGAATATGTGCTGTTCCTAACAAGGCCAACATTTGGGTGCTTCCAGCTATATCTGGTTTTCCTAGGTACACCTGCCACTTCTTTCAATACTCAGTGTTCCGAGGGCCCCTATAACCAATGGCACTACTACAACTTCTACCTGGTGTATCCGCTGTACTTCATTATTATTATTACTGTTTTTATCATCATCATGAATAGTGAGCAGGTGTGTCCACGGTTACTCAATGGTAAGATGTAAGCCCCATTTAATACACACCACAAAGAATCACCTATCCCTATCTATCATCTATCTGTATATCTATGCATCTATTTTTGTACTTTATAGGCACTTTAAAAAGTTCTCCTGACCCTAACCTAAAAAGTGTCCGACAAGTGCATGTGGGTAGTTTATTTTTAGTCTTTTTTTTCAATAATGCATCCTATGCTGTAATCCTGTACATACACTGTAAAGTGAAAGAGAGATTACTTAGTAATCTGCTTTTGCAGATGGTGAATACCTTAGCATTGTTGTTGCCATTAGAGGAGCGCCGAAGATCTCGCTATGCTGTGGAGGCATTGAAAACTGATCTTGATCTGTATGATTCAGATCTGTTTGTCCAAGGCTTGTTAAAGGTAATGTAACAATAACAATGACTTTTTTTTTAAAGTTTAATAAAAGATTGAAGTTATCCGTGGGCTTAACTGGACAATTTATAGGCAATAAATTTTGTAGTCACATTATACACATTCAGGTGTCTCCAACAGTATTCGAACCTATGTCCTCTGCAATGTCAATGCAGGCACAGCGGAGCCGGGGGGCTGGGGGGGGGGGGCTTTAGCCCCATCAATTTCAAGTAAACAATAAAAATTTTAAAACAGTTTTCTTGTTGATCCACGTTTATTTTTTTTGATATCTCACCAAGAATGCTGAAAGTAGCCCCCCCCCCCCCACACCCCCAATACAAAATATGTTCCACCCTCCCTGCATTGCATTGCTCTACCAACTGAGCTGAGGAGCCGCACAGTTGTATCGTCTAGATAAGTTTAAGGATCACTTCTCTCCTGTGTCTGATCAAGAATCTTTCATTATTCTTAGTGTTAGGGTATATTTAATTCAGCTTTGTGACTGCAATGTTTTAGTCAACGAAGTATCTATCTATCTCTAGTACCTACATCTATACCTACCTACCTACCTACCTATGTACTTACCATCATAAGTTAAAGGCTGGGAAAAAAAAACAGGCTTGAAAGAGACCATAACTGTTTGGATCTGGATGCATGTATGTGATGATTTCAACTATGTGACTTTTACTGATTCCACTAGACTTCCAAAGAGTCCTTCAGTCTTCCAGTCAAAGGAATCATCACAAGCAGTCTTCCAAGCACTCTGGTTGACTTGGACACCAGTGACGTCAAACAGACACATCCATTTAATGAGCATGTGCTCATTAGGAAGGAGTTTATCGACATTGAATTGGCACTGTTGTTAGAAGAGGTGCAAGATGCACCAATGTTTCCTGCACTGTGAGTGAAAATGTCGAAAACTTTCCTTATGAGATACAGGGTATAATTATTCCTTGTTATTATTCAACACATTGTGACAATGTCCAAATACAGTCATGGCACGCTCAATATTCGTAGTGCGTACTCAACGATATCCTGTGATACACGTAATTTTGTGCTGTGGAGAACAATGGTAGTTTTGCCAGCTTTTTTTCCCAATAAACATAGAAAATAGTGCTTTATCATCAATGTGTTGAATAATAAAACAATAATCATGCTCAATCTTGCAGGATATCGCCTGATTTTAGCCACCTCGGCCTATGGCCTCGTCGGCTAAGCACCAGATGATATTCTGTGTGATTTTGCAGGATAATAATAATTATTGTTAATTATGAGCGAAAGAAAAAAATAGGGTACAGCTCTTTGATTACTTTCCAGTGATGAATAATGAATGTGTTTGGTGGCTTTTACCTTAATGATGTCTAACCTACACTCAAAAATTAGAACCACTAAAGCCACAGAAACATGGTTTTCTGCAGCTTTCATTTTAGGTGATAACTACCTTGGACAGAATGATAAACATTACCAGAGGAAAGTACTTCTTAGCAGCTTTCATTTGAATGGTCACTCTTTAGGTGATCATCCATATATTTAAAAGTGAGAACTACATTGTCCAGCATAATAAACAGCACCACAGGAAAGTACTGCTCAGTAGCTTTTATTTGAATGGCCACACTTTAGGATTTCACCTGCACACTCGAAAGTGAGAACCACCTCGTAAGGCGTAATAGAGCAAGTTCATCGTATGACCTTGAAAAATTGTTCGCAATTTGTTTCATGGACCAATGTTTAGCAAGATTAAAACAAAGCTTCTCCTTATTCTCGCCAAGGAAACTCCTAATGTGGGCAGTAAACAGTTCGATCGCCCAGTTATATTACTGCCTTTCAAATGACGTCAAAGTGAAACTTTCCAGAAAGTTCCACAGAGAGATGACGCTGTTTGCATCCGCGTTCAGTAAGCTAATGAAAGTTTGCGCTTGTTTGTTTTTGTTCAATAAGCTAATTAAATGTTTGCATCTTTGTGTACGTTCTGTTTTTAAATTTATTTCTCAAGGTCATATGAAAGTTGCCCTGAACAGCACCACAGGAAAGTACTGCTCAGTAGCTTTCATTTGAGTGGTCACACTTTTGGATTTCACCCACAGACTCGAAAGATAGAAACACCACCACCTTGTACATTGCACCACTCCATAGGAAAGTACTGCTCAGCAGGATTTATTTTAACAGTAACAGATGAATGTAGAAGGGCAACCAAACACTCTTAAGTATGAACCACCTTGTATAGCACGATGTCAATAAAGAAGGAAGCTATGACTGTGGTGAAAATTTGAATATTCTTGGTGGAATAATGGATTTTTACTTTATTTCTTAGAGGCTTGTTTCACAATTCAGAGGAAGTTGGTTTACTGGTACAAACATTTATTCATGATGTGAGTATTGAGATCAGCTCAAACCAGAGTTTCAACACTTTTAAGAAACTTTTCTATTGCGGAGGTTCAAAAAGGTTTCCCTTTGGTATCAGTGGGTTTCCAGTGGAAAACGATTACAACACTGTCATTTATATAATATCTACATCTACATACTAAATCCCGCAAAACTTTAACAAGATGTAATGCAGGTGGTTGCAGGGACTGATTAGTGCTGCAGTAGTTTCGCTTTAAGAGCATTATCATCATCTAGGATGAGTACATCAGGGGGGAGTTTATTCCAGTCATGGATTGTGCGTGACCAAAAGCTGTATTTATATTCATCACAACTGCTATGGAGTGCCGGAAATTTACTCGAGTGGGATCCCCTTGTCTTGTAGCAAGGTTTGTTGGCATCATATGCATTAGGGAAAGCCTGGCAACTTTCCTACGGCTTTCCAAAGTTGGCCATTGCAGGTGTTTCAACAGCTGTATGACACACCCCTTGTTTGCGCCATATGTTCTGGTTGCAAAGTGTGCGGCACGTCTTTGAATTTTTTCGAGACACTCGACTTGGTATTTTTGTTAAGAATCCCAGCTGCGCTGGCATATTCAAGTGTTGGTCTATTAACAAGGGAGGTGTAAGCGCTACTCTTTATTTTCATCGGGGCACAGGTGTAAATTTCGCTTAATGAAGCCCAGAGTCTTGTTTGCTTTGTTTTTAACATTAAACATGGGCTTTCCAATTGTTTCCGTTAGAGTGACACCAATATGTGGAAGTTGATGTGCAGACTGCCATGTGGGACCAGATATTGTGTAGTTATTCATGATTGGTTGCCTTGAACAACGACCCTTTCAGAAGGGCAACGTTTGAATATTTGTCTGATGCTATTGTCAAGCAATTTTTAATGGTCTATGTGGCACCCTAACTGTTGCCATGGTAATGGTCCAGCACTGCTTAACCCATTGACACCTCACTCCCAGGGGTCAATGGGTTAAAGACCCTCTGAAACTCGGTTCTCGGAAAATACTATTTTGGTGTCCTAGTATTTTTCTCTTCCCAAAATGTAGTGTCAGAAAAACGTATCTCGTACAACTTGATTGGTGATTGGTGTTTCACAATGGCACCATAACACTGCTGTGCTCTAAGATCAATCCTTCTAATTTCTCATTATTTTTATTTAAATAAAACTGGTTTAAGCTACCCTAAGCAAATTGGTTAATCATACAGTCAAGCACCTTTGTCTTTGACTTATGGAAGATTCTCAATAAGCAATTTTTTTTTTACAGCTCAGTCTTTTGCCATGTATATGTGGTGTCCGGGAGGGATTCATTGACAATTTTTTGAGGCTCCTTGACAGAAAAGCCCTTGCACTCATCAAATATGTGGAAGCTAAGTCGTAAGTATATGAAACAGTTGGTAACAGTTCCCTTTAGAATCTTTGCTTATGTCATTGCTTACGTTAATTTTTATCTTGTTAACCTGAGTTCATCTTGCCCCACACAAGTCAACCCAAAAAGTTCACCATAAACAATATTATTACTGACCCTATCATCAAGTGGAAATGCTCTTGTCAACAAGTTAAAAAAAAAATGTTATCTAGAGTAACTGTTATCCATCTTTAAGCTCTTCTGTGTTTTTAGTTTCTGGTAGGTTTCTTAACCATTGTCTATCTTCCATATTATAATTATCATTAATAATCACTGTAACTTATATTTACTTTTGATGGCAAAAGTCTTAAAAGAAAAAAATTAAATAAAAAAGTAAAATAACTTCAGTTGTGAAACTATTAAAGCTTCATTAATTTTGTGATTTTGATGATCAGAAGAACATTAGCCATCAAAAAACTGACAAATGATCAGGTGGCAAGAGCACTAGCAGTTCTTTTCGTTTAATTCCATGTTTCTTGCAACATCTCTTCCCCCATCATAATACCCCCCTTCCAACCCAATTATTGTTTTCCCCATAGATTCCTCTTCCTACTCCTTTTTATTCTATCTACTCCAAATTGGAGTAGATAAGATCAGATCAAAGGGAAAAATTGCAAATTATTTGTGATTTTTCCCTTTGATCTTAACAACATGTAGTTCCACTCAAAAACCCTTTAATACACAAATATGTTTCTACTAGTCACTTTCTGGCACCATATGCACCTTTTTTGATGCCAGCTGTAACAACATTAACCATTGTATTGCCAGCTTTCAAAGGAACTCCAACATCAGTCTCTAATCAGTCATTCTTTTCCTTGAAAGGTCATTTGGTACGGTATCACTGGATCACACTGCTAAGAGGCAGTTGCGTCAGGACCTACAGCTAGCTACAGAGGCTGATTACTCCATCATCTTAGCGCGTGCAGAAAAATTACATCCAGGAATTTACACCTTCCTCAATGGAGATCCACGACAAAATGTTTCTCGTGTACAAGCCAGTTTAGAATGGCTCTGAACAACATTAAGGATCAATCTAATATGAATGAATGAGCAATAGTTAGTTGAATTTTGGGAAGCCTTTTTTTGAAGTTGTGAGATGTCTTCCAAGCTTCTTGTAATGGCATAAAGCTATTCCTTTTGATGTATATTTCCATTTAAAAGTAAGGAAGAGTTTTTATATCAAAGACAAGTTTTCAATGTGGCATATTTTTCAGTGCTATGGGCCAACTGATAGTATTGTTACATCTCTCTTTGTCATAAAAGTTTGTCAAGTTTGAACTGAAAACAAACTTACATACTTATTATTTTATATAAATTATTTCAGGAGGCCATTTATCCCCTTTAAGAGATTGGTCAAACTTGCTTTATAATTACTCACATTTTTTGATGGTTGCTATAAAAGTTATGATTCTCAAAAGGACGGATTGAAAGGAAGTGGAGAAAATCTGTAAAATTTGAATGACCCTAAATATTGTTAAGGCTGGGCTAATTACAGCTTTGCTACTACGTATGGAAGGATTTTGAATGATGTCACAGTTTGGTATTATAAAGCA
>JALIRR010000996.1:35000-40000 GCA_023091755.1 Montipora sp. Colony 1 RG-2022 | reverse complement strand
TGGTAGCTCTCAGTGGCATTCTTCGCCTTAAGATGAATAATTGCAAGAGTGATAGTGTTTTTCCTAAAATGAATGAATGATTTGTTTATTACAATCCACTGCATTTGAGGGAGGCACTGCATTTCAAGTGCTGGTCAGATGATGCATAAACAGCACAAAGAAAAATACAATGATTTGTTGAATTATATTAAGGAAAAGGTAACTTTTAACTTTATTTATGTGTCTAGTTCTAGTGCTTGAGCACTAATTGGGGACACTGTAAACTGAAATTAACAATCAATGTAAATCAAGTTGAATGTTGGTTTTTGAGGAGCGGGGAAAACGGGAGTACCCGGAGAAAAAAGTCTTCGTACAGAGAAGAGAACCAACAAACTCAACCCACATATGACGCCGAGTCTGGGAATCGAACCTGGGCCACATTGGTGGGAGGCGAGTGCTCTCACCACTGCGCCATCCCTGCACCCCTAAAAATAATTATTAAGCTACATATGGGAGGGTGGTGCAGTGGCTTCATGGTTAGTATGCTCAACTCTGGATTGAGTGGTCCGGGTTCAGGTCCTGGCCGGGGACATTAAAATCTTGCCATCCGTGTCAGACAACAGTACAACGCCCACAGCCAGAACTAATGCGGCCCACAGAGATGTGGCCCTTTCTCGACAGGAGAATACATAGCTGTCCTCACAAAATATTATTCTCAATGGCCATCTGCTAAGATCTTCAAAACAGTCACCTCAACCACCCTGCTTTTTCACCAAACATGGTTACCCTGAAGAAATCAAGACTGATAATGATCATATTTTACATCAGGTCAATTCAAAGAAACCCTGGAGTTATGGGAAGTGAAAGCCAAAACAGTCACCAAGTATTGGCCTCAGGCAAATGGACAGGTGGAATGACAAAATGAAGTTGTTGAGAAACATGATTGTTCAAACCACTGTCATCAAAGATCCCTACTGACTGTTAAACTATAATTGCACCACTGTGCATTGCACCACCCCACATCGCTAAACTGCTAATGCAAAAGAAACTCTGAACAAAGATAGCCAGCATACAAACAGTGAGGAGTACATCCAAAAGGTGGATAACGCTATCCACGGGATAAATCAGTATCCAATCCAGTGGATAGCGATTTATCTGGTGGATAGCACTATTCACCCTTTGAACAACTGGGACCAGATTTAGATGATGACATCATAATTAACCATTGCCCTACGACCACATCCACAACATCTTACACAGGCGCCACCCAACCCCGCCCAGCAAACAGCAACACCGCCTAGTGCAACTCAGACACCAGGCCAATCAAGTCCCCAAAGATTTGCCAGGCAGAAGATCACACCAGCTTACCTGAAGGACTATGTGTCAAAATAAGAGAAAGTGTTGAGCTTTGTTTACTTTATTGTTCCTGTAGAGCATTAAGCTAAATTTTGATTGAACATTGAATTGAACTACAGTGTATAATTGGCCACTCCATTGTTTCACAGGAATAATAGAATTACTAAGACAAGGGAGGAATATTGTATCCTGACCGTTGTTAATACCAATTTAGACATGTGATTGTCACGAGTAATTGCATAAGATCTCTGTATATGTATGGCTGAATAAACAAAGTAATTGAGTGACAGTGAATGTATGTGTATGCGTAGTATTCTTCAAATAAATCTAGATAGAAACACAACAGAAGGTCTCTTAAGCAAGCCTAGAAAATCCATGCTTGAGGACTGTACTATATTGCACTGCACCTTCTCTACGAACTTGGCTATCAAGCCAGCTGGGAGCTGAAAAATATAAATACACAGGTGATTATACAAAATTGCGCACTCTCATTGGCTCACTATCTCGGATTATCAGCGGACAAAATGGCTGCCAGTATTCGTTTTGCCTGCTGTAAGTGAAGATGATTTTGTGTTGAAATGTTTTTTTTTCTCTTTTTTGAAATAATCACCTGTGCATTTATACTAAAACAATTATTTGCCTCAGGCTCAGTGATTATCGATGAATATTCACCTCGACTTCATCTCAGTGAATATTCACCGATAATCACTTCGAATAATATTGTTAAATATTTTTTAGTTATAAGATTCTCTCCATTCATTAAGTGATACATTTGAATAGGACTTACAAGTAGATAAATTTATTACTTTTAAGATGAAGGAATGGAGAAGGGCACATATGTAGAGACTAATAATTATTGGGGCCCTTGACATACGAATAATTCAACAGTAGCTCTTTACAGTGACTTTTGTATGACCTTGAAAACTAAACGTAAAGACAAAACATAATTAATTGGCTTATCGAACAAAAACAAACAAGTTCAAATTTTCAATTATTGAACACGGAAGCAAGCAGCGTCATCCCTCCATAGAACTTTCTGGAAAGCAATCAGCATTTTGCTTAGACATCATTTGAAATGCAGTAATGTAATTGGGTGATCAAACTGTTTACTGTCCATATTAGGAGTTTCCTTGTTGGGAATAAGGAGAAACTTTGTTTTAATTTTGCCAAACATTGGTTCATGAAACAAAATGCAAACACTTTTTCAAGGTCATATGAAAGTTGCTCTAATATAAATTATTATATGGCGAGTGTTTCTGGCCGATATAACGTTCACTGTGATTGGCTAAGAGTAGCTAAGCTCTAGGGCATTATTATCCCGTTCTGTCAGCCATATAATAAACAACTTAACCCTTTCACTCCCGTGGGGTTCCCCATTGACGAGTAAAATCGTCTGGTGTTAGAGTAAAATCTATAAGTGGCACTCTTGGGAGTGAAAGGGTTAATAACCTTGACCTGTCAGTCGTTATAGCAAAATCTCAAACCTCAGCCTAGCTGTATCGACCTCGCTATCGCGCAGTCAATACGGCAAGGCCTCAGTTTGAGATTTTGCTGTAATGACCTCACTCTTGGGTATTAAGTAGTTAATGACACATAACTAATAGCAACTGCTTAAGCTGGAATGATCTTTTTAACTTTGATTTAAAGTTTGTGATGGTGTCCGATCTGATTTGTCAGGAAATAGTATGTACCGTAAATATTGACTGAGTGGTAGGGCCGGACAGGAAAATATTTGGCCCGAAGTCATGGTGAATGCGCAAGGTCCGTGCACTATGACCTCAGGCCAAATATTTCCCTGTTCGGCTCAACTTAAACTCATTCAATAAGCATTTTATCATACGGGCTCTTTACACTATTCATGAGCACTCCGAACATGAGGTTTTGACAAAATAAGAAACAAAAATTTGCACAGAAAATTTATCTAATAATTATGTTGTTTGCATTTGCTTTTCTGGCTGTTAATGACTTGGATATTTAAAAGCAAGGAAATCACCTAAAATTGCATCGCACTGAGCACTATACGTGTCCATAGTAGGGCTGTATGGTTTTTTTCTGGCCCTGGTTTTGGATCTGCTTGCGCATCCTGCCACATTCCTTGTCTGATTTATTTGTATAATTTACAGGAATTTAAGGGTAAAATAATTTATGTTTGTCTGAGCGAAGCGAATTAGAACATGAGAGATTTTACCAATAGTTTTACGATGAAAGCACACACGGGGCTGTGCAGGCTGTGTGATTTCAAAAAGACACCCGGTTTAATGTTCCGCCATAACTAACTTCAAGATCTTGAGATTGCTGGATCGAGGACAAAATGACGTCAAACGCTCACTAGTTTAAGAATGTGATGCATTTATACGCCGCAGAACTAATATGCAGCATGGGAGTTTTGGGCTTTCAAACTTTGAAACTCGTGTTTTGCATATATAATTAGGCAGCATTCATACCCTGAAATTTTAAGCTAGTGAGCCTTTGACATCACTTTTCCCTAGATCCAACCCTCTGAGGTCCAATCGGTCAGTTTTGATTGTGAGTAATGGTGGACTGTGAAATCCAAAACTTAAAATCAAAGTAAATGGTCTTTGGATAAAAGTCAAAGCTCGAAATTTGCCAGTCAGGTGTGAAGCAAATACAGGGGCACTTAAAGGCATCATTATTTTACTCAGCGGTCAGTCAAACCATTTTTCATCTACCAAACCTAAACCTTGGATTTTCATTTTGCATGAATTCTTAGAGATGGTTGCCTATTAAGTTGCCAATTAACACAAACACCCAGTCAGTTATGGGTTTGAATTCTGTGTAGTTGCTTACCCCTGGTCATATCTAATGTAATCATCTTTCTAACTTGCATTTCATGTTCGTTTTGCAGTTCAAAAAATATACAAAAGTTCATATATTCTTAATTAAGTACTTGCCATTAAATTTACCAACAGTCATTACAGGGATAGATCAAAGATTTTTGATAGGGTGTCAGTGATACATGTATACAGATCTAACGTGATCCATTAATTAAGGCATACCCACTCCCTCCCCCTAAAAAAAGTTGGATTTGTTAGTGTTGAAATATCATCATTAAAGTTTAGTAGTTTGAAGGACTGTTGTTGATCATATTGACTGACATTTCATGAACTTATCAAGTAAAATGGCTTTGACCACGTTATATTATTTACTGGAAATATTTCTCAATCCCGCAGTCCTCTCATATATCCGCAGTTCAAATTTTCCTTTTCACCAGTAGCCTGTTTCAGGCTCCCAGTCGGGAAAGAACAAAACTGCGTGCGAAAAACGAAGGGGTTGTACCCCAACTCGTTTTGCTCGTTTTCGTACGCAATTTTTTTCTCTTTCCCGACTATCTGGGAGCCTGGAACAAGCTATTTCACCAGGGGTATGTGGGTTTAGCGTTTTCCCGCCATTTAAACTAACTCGCGCGAACACAAAGCATTTAAAACTTGCGAGGAATGTTCTGTTCCCGTAAAAATGGTTAATTATCCTTGGAATTACTCCAAACCTTTTAGTCATGGCTTTTTGGTTATTTCCTTTTTTGTTTTGAGTCCTTGGTTTTAACCGTGGTGGCTTGAACTACTGTGGTAAATTCGTGTTTCTTTCATGGTGCGCTTGCTTCCATATTTGCAAAATGGACTTTCCATATTTGTCAATGGCACCCATAA
>JALIRR010000996.1:2500-30000 GCA_023091755.1 Montipora sp. Colony 1 RG-2022 | reverse complement strand
GATGAAGCAACATCTGCTGCTGAAGCCATGGCCCTGTGCTATAGGTGAGTTAGAAATGATTGTGTCTTTTTATCTTGAATAAATGAGTTTACATGTTAGTTTCTGAAGAACTTGTGGTGCTGTGTCCATGGGGAAGTAGAATACCGAAAAGGGTTTTTTCAATGGAGTTGGCACGGTAAATTAATCACCATAAAGAAATTTGAAAGCTGATATTTTGAGCTCAGTTGAAGGGCTAACACTGGAAACGTCAGCTTTCAATTTCCTTTATGGTGGTTAACTTACCATGGGCCCTTCTCTGTTAGACCTTAGAGCTTGGAAATCACTTTGTCCTAAACAAATGCCTGTAATTAGGTCCATCACAAATACTATTTCTAAGAGATCCTCAGCTATTAGCTGTTGCACAGAAAGGTAGAGGGCTGTAGTGTATGGCATTTAGACCAAAAAGGGGACCATTATGTTAAAATAAAATTTCAATAATGTGCATGTGATCTGCTGCAGCAAGTGCAGATGAAGAGCAAAGATTGGATTTGAATTAGGGACCAAGAAAGTAATTTTTTTGGAGTTCGGAATGGGATATAAGATTCAGTGCATCTACATGTTAACCCTGTGCTGACCACTGAACCATGCTCAATCAGCCAGGAGGAATGAATCAAAATAAAATGTTTTTTTTTGTTTTTGTTTTTTTCCCTTTTTCTATTTTTGGTACATCTCACAGCAATTGACTCCAGAACCCCAACATCTGATTTAGTTGGGAGATTTAGTTGTGATTTTGATTTACTACATGTAGCAGCACAGGCTCCCCAAGCTCAGTGTGAGGGAAAGCCAACATGTGTAATGTTGGGAATCCCAATAAAAGGCCTAAAACGATACTCAATTAAAAAGCCTTACCCTATTGCCATTGTGGGTCTCTTCCTGACTTTTTTTTTTTTTCTGAGATTCAACATGATTTGAGCCATTTTTCAATTTCTTGGTTGTCAGTGGTATTATAAAATTCCAAGGTTGCACACTTCACCGTGCACCAGTGGCTCAGTTGGTTGAGCACCGGGCTGTCACGCCGGAGGTCGTGAGTTCAACTCTGGCCGGACCAACACTCAGGGTCTTTAAATAACTGAGGAGAAAGTGCTGCCTTTGTAATTACATCTGTAAGTGGTTAGACTCTCTAGTCTTCTCAAATAAGGACAATAAGCCGGAGGTCCTGTCTCACAAAGATTGAACTTTCATTTCAAACCACCAACAATGCAATAACTGCCCTGTGAGTGACCTCAGGCAGTAGTCTGTTCACTGGATTGAAAGGAAAAGATGGTAGGATGATCCATGTTGAACACATTTAACCTTTGCAATCAGCTCAGGGCTCATTTTGTTAAGGGGGCAGGGAACATGTTACCATAGGAACAATTTATCTTGGAATGTTTGACTCAATTTAGTGGGTTCCCCCTGTATGGAGTGTGCAGCCTTAGGATTTAATTATATAATACCGTTGGCAACCGAGGCAATTGAAAAATGGCTCAAATCGTGTTGAATGTGGGAGGAAAACCAGTCTAGAGTAAGGTAAAGGTAAAGTCTGCTACGAGCCTAGAAGGCCCATCAGTCCGGCGCTTATCTCCAGTTTCTGTAGCATGAAGAGACTAGGAGTATTTCTACTCCCCCTGGATCGAATGCCAGTCCATCACAGGGTTACCCCCAGCATTATATTCGCCAGTACCCATTTTTACACCTGGGTGGAGAAAGGCACTGTGAGAGTAAAGTGTCTTGCCCAAGAACACAACACAATGTCCCTGGCACAATGTCCCCGGAAGTACCTTGAGAAAAACCCTCTGAGTCAGGTTGAGATAGACTGAAACTCACCCCACATGTGTACGACCTCATGACCGAGGCCAGGGTTGAGTCGCTGCCGCCGAGTCGATCCCTCCTTTCCCAACCAAAACCAAATCATTGTGTCCCTCCTTTGTTGTTTATCTGTAGGTACAATAAGAAACCAAAATTCTTTGTAGACAAGAACTGTCATCCTCAGACTATCTCTGTTATAGAAACCAGAGCAAGGTAAGTTTGAAAAATGTCACTTTTTCTTTTTACATTGTGTAGCTGTCCTTCATTCTTTCAACATTTTGCGTTGCTTTAGAAAACCCCTGTCTGGTTGTCAAGTATACAAGTAGATTTCACACTACGGCAAGCACCTTCGGTGAACACTTTAGGAAGCACCCTCTCAATCAATTAAAAAAACTTAAGAGATGACAAGAGAAATGAATACATAATATTTCCCTGTTTTTTTTGTTTGTTTGTTTGTTTATGACTAATTAATGTGCCTTGGAAAGTGGAGCAAACCCCCAAGAAAGTGGGTCATCAAGTCTACCTGTCTACTGGGCAAGTTGGGATTTCAACCTGTGTCTGCGCCTCTTTCTAGGTGCTGCAATTCCAGGGCAAAGTTTTAGGGTCAATGCTATCAAAAGGAGCTAGTCACTTGTTGCTTTGATTTTTCAATAATTATTGCACAAATACATGTTTCAACAAGCCCAGTCACATTTCAGTCCAGTGGTTGACAGTTTATGGCCTAGATGCTGAGAGTTCCTTCAATTATGAGCCCTTAGATTTTTTTCTGAGTATCCCTGAGTCATCACTGAAAAAGCACAATGATTTCTCTAACAACACTGTTGTAATCCAAATCCTTCAATGGAATTTATCTCTTGCTTGCAAGCTTTTTCTTAGTTTCATTATTTAATCCATTGACTCCTGAACTGTGCCCCATTGATAAGTAAAATTGTCTGGCATTTAAGACATTAAAATCTTTTAAGTCTCACTCCTTAATAGAGTCATTGGGTTAAAAAGTAGTTCTTTTTAGGCCTTGACCCTCTTAAATCTAAAATTTTAGTACAATAATGTCCTTAAGCACTTTAGGGCCTGATGGTGACGGATTGGAGGTGATTGTTGGTGACAGTACATCTTTCGACTTCTCAAACCAAGATGTCAGTGGTGTTTTGTTCCAGTATCCTGACACAAATGGCAACATTGTTGATTTTTCAAAACTCGTGGACAAAGCTCATGATGCTAAGGTGAATTTTATAATAAGCATTCTGGACTGAAAGAGTTGAGACCTTTCTCCATATTTTTGGACCTTTTAGACCACAACTGAAGTGAAGGCCATCCATTGTGGTAAATTTTATTTCCAAAAGGAAGTTACTGTAATATTATGGTCTTGTTATTTTAGGCTCTAGCAGTTTGTGCCACAGATCTTCTTGCACTGACAATTTTAAAGCCTCCTGGAGAGTTTGGTTGTGATGTTGCTGTGGGATCCACACAAAGATTTGGTGTTCCATATGGTGAGTCATGAGAAAAATGAAGTTTACACGAGCAAGTCGTCTCAGTTATCACTGTTCCTGTATGTGTTTGCCTGGCGCAAATGCAGGGTTCTTACGGATCATTGGAAACCTGGAAAGTCATGGAATTTAAGAATTATATTTTCCAGGCCTGGAAAGTCATGGAATTTTTGGTTGATCATGGAAAGTCAAGGATAATTTTAATTATAAATGTTCAATTAATCATTGTAGTGTCAAAGCAAGGATAAAATGGAATAAACATGAGTTTCTATCAAACAATCAAACGTTTCACTGAGTTGGTTTGAAAGAGGTTGCTGATTTCTCAAATTTGATCTGCGTAATAGGATAGTTTGAAAATTTTCTTATGTGACAGCTAAACTTAAGGTCATGGAAAGCTAGAGAAGGTCATGGAAAGTCCTGGAATTTGAAGTGCTTAAAAGAGTACAAACCCTGAAATGGTTACAGTGTAGCTAGTGTATTGGTAATGTAAAAGTTGCAAAAGACGAAGCAGTGGTCTCTTCTGCAGAAGCAAGAGTATGGTAATCAGGATTTCAGTTCAGTGACAGCACTAGTGACTGTTGACAGATGCTTTTTGCACTGGCTTAGCATTGACTAAATTTTTATCTTTTGAGACATGATTATCATCTTTTTACCAGGTTATGGGGGCCCTCATGCTGGTTTTTTTGCTGTGCGTGACATGGGAAACTTAAAGAGATTGATGCCCGGTAGAATGGTAGGAGTTACAAGGCAAGATTCTTTCGATTCAAGTATTCTCCTTTACGGAACATTTCGACAGACTGTATCTTTCAGTTATTCAAAGATTGACAGACTTCCTTTTTTTTTTGCTAATTGTCTATGTGACTGGTTGTCTTGATAAATGACCAACAGACTGATTTAATATCAACCTTGATCTTTCAGTCTCTCATATTCCTGTCCCCAGGGACCAGAGAAAGAGAGACCCTTGTGTGGTCTGGTCACAAATTTCCCAAAATATGGGACATCACAGATGGTTGGGAGACTGACCCCTTCCTGAATCTTTATTAATATTAATTAATATTAATATAATACTAATATTATATAATAATTAATTCTTCCTAGATCTGTAACCCAGTGAACCCTTGTGTGCCCTAGGAAGCCCTCAGTTGGCAAGTAAAATCGTCAGGTGTTAGACAATTATTAGAGCAAACACTTATGAGCAGACCATTCCAAACTCTAAAGAAGAAAAACCTGGAAACAAGTTTGATAAACTATTTTGCTGTCACTTTGGCTATCTGATGAACTTTCATTCTTAGCTCATTGTCCATGGTGTATTGACTGACTGAATGTCGCTTGCAAAAGAATAATTGACTGTCTTATTCAACTGTGTGACCAGTGTAGTGGCCCTGCGACTGACTTCTCTCAGCGAATGGCTGAAATACATGAATGCCTGATTTTTAGGTCATTTAGTGCATTTGATTGAATGCCCACCTTCAACTGACAGGCTTTTCAGCTGGTTGTTTTTGTCATGGAAATTCGCATTGCTAATCACAGCAATCTGATTGGATGAATTTCAGCTTTGGTTTGATTTTTATATATGAAAATTGTTCCATGGCACTTTGTGCCTGTCAGTTGAAGGTGAGCCTTTAATTGACAAATTTTGTTTTGTGAACTCTTTGATTTATTTTTGCAGGGATGCACAAGGCAAGCCATGTTACCGCTTAGCACTTCAGACACGTGAGCAACACATAAGACGTGACAAGGCAACCAGTAATATATGCACAGCACAGGTAAATAGCATTGTAAAAGTTATATGAATTTTGTATCAGTGAAATTACCTCAAGAGGACCTTTACGTCCTTTGGGACAGGGCTTGAAATTAACAAAAAAATTTTGCTGTAAGAGACAAAAATACTTGCAATTTCGAAAATTTTAGTCGCAAAATTGTCATCCTGCTTTGTGTTGTCAGCAGTTTAGCAAAACAAAATATGAACCCACAATATTTGTGTGCAGATAATGCTGAAAATGGCAAATAATACTGAAGGAATGGAATTGTGCATGTAACATCACAGCTAAATTACGCTCTCTTCAGATTGAAAGAAAATTCATGGCAAGAAACAATTAATAGGAGAAAAGTGGCAACTGCTAACCCTTTTGTTTCGAAAGAGCAAAGTTGAAAGTTAGTCACAGAGAGAAAAAATTCAGCCGCAAATGCGACTGTATTGGTAGCAATTTCAAGCCCTGTGGGAGGGAATGAATACATGACTGGGAGACCATATGGGAATGCACTGCACTGTGCTGCATATATTTGGTATCTGTCATCAACCACCTCATCAAAATAAAAACCTTGTTTAAATTTATACAGTACGCCTTACAGTACTGCTCAGAGATAAGCGTTCCACCAAATGCGTTTTCAAACTAGTTTTCATGTGACTTTTAACACGTTTGCATTTGCATTTGCTTTCAATGCAGTGGTGAACAGCACATGCTGGATGCGCCAAGAGTATTGGTTAGCAAGCAATGTACAAAGGCAAACGAGCCAACAAGCTTGGGGGAAGTCACTGTGCAGACTTAACTGCACCACACAGGAGCGAACTAATTTTTAATGACGGCAAAGCGATATATCCAACCCATGTCCAAAGGGAGGGAGGGAGGAAAAAACTTTAACAAATTGCAAACAGCTAGTTGGTTTACTATTATAGAAGACAAACTGCCAAGTGAACCTTGGATGGCTAACTGAAGCTTTAGCTAGACTCTGTCTATTAAAGTAGCCAGTTGCACAGGTTCTACTATGTAGCAGGCAGGCATTATATATGCTCTTTAGCAGTAGATGAATGAGGCCTTAAGAGATTTGGCTATTGTAGGTGTATCTAGGAACAAAGTCTTATGTCCTCATTTTATTTACAACAAGACTATTGATGTTATGACCTTGAACGACTGACTGCAAAGAACATGAAGATGGCTATCGCGACATGATTAGCCCTTTTAGTACATGCAGTCACATTCCATTAACCAGGTTTTACTGATGGGGGAGTAAAATCCCATGTTACAAAGATGTTTGTAGTTTCTCGAGCAAGAGTATTCTAAGCCTGTTCCAGGCTTTAAGTGGCTTGGGATGAGCGAAATTGTGGCGAGGGGGAGAGAAAGTCGAGCAGAGAATTAGAGCAGAGGTAGTGGGGTAGCGGGAAAGAAGTAGCAAAAGGTCATCCATGTTATTATTATTGTTAAACAGGGGCAGACTATAGCAGTAGCATATAATGTTAACATTGTGTTACTGCCATCTAGTCGTTGGCATGTTGCATGTCGTTGTGCATTAATTAATTAAAAGTTTGCTTACTTCTTTGTCTAGCATTCTGTTGTTATTATGGAGTCCAAGGTTCCTTAATTGTTGTGACAGTGGTGTGGGTTAGAATCCTTTATTTGTTTTGTTTTTAAGGCCCTGCTTGCCAATATATCAGCTATGTATGCTGTGTACCATGGACCAAAAGGTTTGAAGGACATTGCTCAGCGGGTGCATGATGCAACTCTTTTGTTAGCTGAAGGTAAAATATCACTACCACTGCCTGATATTGATACCTCAAAATTAATAACTGTTTTATAATTAATTCTTGAACCAGTAAGGGTCAAAGGTCTCTATAACGATGTGCAGACTCCATAAATGTTTTGAATATTTTATAAAACGTGTATGGGGCATCATTTCCTTGTGGTTTCTTGTGTTCAAATGAGTTTTTGCCTCAAAGTTAACTCTGGTCAGCTTATAGCCTGTAACCTCCACTGTGTTCAAACCATTTCTGGTGAGATAATTTGTTTTTGAGATCTTATTGTTCTTGTTTTCACTCAGGGCTGAAACGTGCAGGCCACTTGCTGGAAAATGACTTGTTCTTTGACACATTAAAGGTACATATATGACTCAAATGTTTCAGGAAAGTGACTGTTTTGTGGATGTTTTAAATGCTTATGGATCTATTTTGCCTCTTACTCTCACAGGTTTCATCAGGCACTGGTGATGTTTCAGACATTTTAGAAAGAGCACAGCAGCGACAGATCAATTTGAGGAAGTTTGATGACAAAACCGTATGTATCCCTTTTGAGAGATATTTTTGCCCAACAGGTGAATTGAACTTATTTGTTTACCTTTTTTTGTCCCTTTTTGTCCAAGGTTGGAGTTTCTCTTGATGAAAAAGTAAAAGAGAAAGACTTGGTTGATTTGTTGTGGGTGTTTGGTTGTGAAAGTTCAACGGTAAGTTAACTGCAAGTTACTGTTTCCATAGCATTATTCAATTGTTGCTTTAGGCGATTAGCTGAATGCCCAAACCCCAACTTCTAGGACCAGGGACTTTCTTTTCTGGTCTCTATTCCTCAGCAAATCCATTTAAGTTATGAAGCCCACTTGAGACTCAAATCTCGTTGAACTAGCGTTTGTTGTCATTGAGACTTTCAAGCTTCATAAAATCAACAAGGTAACAAGCCCACATTAGGGTGTATATCACCATTGTGGCTTGGAAGAGATAGATAAATGTACACAGAACAGGTGAACCATCTCTGCATGTAAAGGTTTCTTAACTAAAGCCAGAATTACCTTTGAATAACTAGTTGGCACTGCATGTCCTTAAGAAATCACTAAATATCGTTGTGTTCATACCTTAGAAAGTAATCACAAATTATTATACCATATGTACTGGTGCTAATAGAGACATTTGAGCAGTTGAAATCTAACTATATACAATAGCTCTCGCTAGAATGACAAATTTACATAACAATATAACTATCAACAAAGAAAAAGGTTGCTTCCCAATGTTCATTGAAATAATATAATTCCTCTCTGATTTTCCTTTTTGTGTAGCCTTCAGCCTTTTAAAAATCAGAATTTTCACTTCCAAGGGGGTACAAGACCATGCTAGTAGGGAAAATGGGGATACAGCAAAACTGTGATGTCAATACCAGAAAAAATTTTTGTCAGGGCCCAAATTTTTCTCTCTTTTTAGATTGAGAGGTTTCTGAAACTGCTTCTAAACTAGCACTTGAGGTTTTGTACCCAATGGGAAGTGAAAATTCCAATTTTTAAAAGGCTGAAGGCCGCACAGAAGGAAAATTGGTAAAGAGTTATTTTGGTGGTTTTTATCTCAAAACCATGATGTTTCAATTGAGTTAATAAATTAAAATCTGTCATATGCACTTTAATTGTCACAAATATCGTTTACCCCGGGGAACCCGAGGAAGCCCCCATTGATGAGGAAAATCATCTGGTATTAGAGAGTAAAATCTTTGGGTGGCCATTGGGAGTTATGGGGTTAAGAATGGACTTAGTCTATTAATTTTCTCTGGCTTTGTGTTCAGTAATTCAATTATTAATTACCTGCAACCCCATGACTAGGATCCATATAATTTGTCTTTATTATGAGAACCTCTCCGTTTCTGTTTTTTACATGTAAGTAATTATGATAATGACCTGTACACATTCTTCAGAATCAACTCTGATTATTAGCCAAAACTAACCCTCACCTATTGGCTTGATAGACAGTATGGCCTTGTGAAGGGACAGTAATAATTTTTCTCATTCTGAGGGAAATAAAGAGGATTTACCATGGGTAGGAGTGTTACGTATTAATTAGAGCCAGAAGCTCATGACCTTAAAGTGTTAACTCTGGCTCAGAGATGCATGGGGTTTTTTGAGTTTAAAAATTTCTGTATTTGGATGTATCATACATGTAGCTTGCACATTCCTGCACATGAAGCTTCGATCTTATTTTTGTCCATTTTTTGGGCATAAAAGTGGTGTCCTTACAAAACCCAGTTTTTTTCCAAGGAAAAGAGTTGCAAGTTACACACTTCAAGGTCACATGCGTCTGTTAGAGCACGTTCAGATCTGTAATTAGAATCTGTAGCGGTCATCATAACTATTATCACAATAGAAATGGAGAGGTTCATGACTTGCAGACTGTGTTATAATAATTATTGACCCCTTTGGGCAGAATTGAATTATAACATCAGTGCCCTTTGCTGTACTGAGCATTTGAATGGTAGTGACAACTATTTGTTGTGTGCTACTGTTTCAGGACTCATTGGCAGCTAATATGGATCAAGTTCCCTCCAGCAGTATTCTTAGAGGTTCATTCAAGAGACTCAGTGACTATCTGACTCATCCAGTGTTCAACAGTTATCACTCAGAAACAAACATTATACGCTACATGAAACTTCTAGAAAATAAAGACCTTTCATTGTGCCATTCCATGATTCCATTGGTTAGTGATTGAAACCATATGAATATTTACTTACTAGAAAGTATATCTGTTGTGGTTTGTTGTGAGTTCAGAATGCAAAGATTACTTTTTACAATGTAACATTGATTACATGTACTCTAATTAATTAATGAGTGTTTTGTCAAGCACATGGTTCAGAAACTACAAGAAATAAATACATGGCTGCTTGGGTCTTCGGGGTGGCCCTGAAAAACAATCAGAAACTCGCAAACCAATATGGGTCTCCTGCTAGCGATATTACAACAACATGGTTCAAAATCTGTAACAAAAGAAAAATCAAAATTGAATTGGTCTAAAAAAAATTGAACCGGGAAAAAATCATCATTATTGTCTAGATCTACTCATTAGCCAGCTGCCAACTTCAAATTTTGTTGAAGCCCCTATTTAAATTACAGGTAGTGAAAAAGTCTCTTTCATTGTTGTATCTTTTCCAGGGTTCATGCACTATGAAACTGAATGCCACAACTGAAATGATCGTAAGTCCTTGTGATAGTTATTGTTTTTGTGTTGACTTAAAAATTGGTCTTAAAACTGATCCTGTCTCAGTGAACTGATAGCACTTTTAAAGGCGCACGCACAGAGCAACAAAGGTTAGAAAATATGGCAACCTATCATTCTGTGCAAGAAAATTTGGTTTTGCATGGTCACCGTTCGACTGTACATCCACCCCTCCATGTATGCCAATGTGACCATATCGCAGGCTCAATTTTAGAGAATCAATACTGGACCGGTATACTTGTCTCCAGCCAGTTTACAGTGTACATACAGCTATTTCGAGGAAGTTTGTCAAGAATAAAGTGCACGCAACAATCCCAAAAGGTAATATGGGATATGATCAATACACAGTTTCTAACGACTGTAGCTATCGAACCTACTTTTGTTACTTTCCTTCAGCACTCGCAAACATATATCAGTGGCCTCCCGTACGATTCTTTTAAATTTCTTTGAAAAACAGTGCGCTTAAAATCACCCACAATACCTTTCAGGATTGTCACGTGCACTTTTTCCGACAACCTTTCTCAAAATAGCTGTATACATCTTTGATGTTGGACATCTGTGTTAAGGTTAATTGACACCTGTCAAAACAAGGTATCTGCTGACCAGTATCAGGTGACCACATTATGGGTTCAAGTTTAGAGCTCATCGAGCCCAGCTGTTTTTTGAAGTTGACCGCTGACCAGGTACTGGAGTTTGATTGGATCGCAGGCTCAAGCCAGGTTAACCTCTCATAAGAATAAATAACCCGGGAGCTGCGCTTTTAGGCTTGGCTAAATCTATATATTAATTATCTTGACCTGTTAACGTGTAAAATTAGGGAGCTAACCTTTGAAACCAGTACTAATATTGATACACCATGATCTGAGTAATTTGACCAAGTTTTAGTTTTAAGGCATTTCATTTTGGAAAAGGAATAGTCTCTCCTTTTGAGTTTAAATTAGGAGGGGATGAAATGTGGTTACTACAACAGGAATAGCTTTAGAGGTGATGGCCAAAGTTGCAGCGACATAACTTACTCTTTTTATTGGAATAACTAGTCAGATTTGCCGATGCCCACCAGAATGGAATGAGTTGCAGGCCTCCATACCATATTGGACAATAAGAGACAAAATGCATGTAATGTTAGAGTGATTGTAAGACTGCCCTAATTTCTTTTCTATTGTTCTTAGCCTGTGACTTGGCCAAAGTTTGCCGACATTCACCCCTTTGCACCAGTTGAGCAAGTGGAAGGTTACCAACGCCTTTTCAAGGATCTGGAGAAAGATTTATGTGAGATTACTGGCTTTGATGCTGTATCACTTCAGCCTAATAGGTATGTAGATGTTCTGGAAGGGATTAATATGTACCCCCTTCTACTTGCATACTTGAAAAAAAAGACAGCTTGTCACTTCCTAGATGGTGATATATTCCTCCCATAACTGGCATTCAGGGACCCATCACATTGCATTACCAGTGGAAAGAAGAAAGAGTAGGGAAAAAGCTGAAAACCCCCAAAAAACCTCAGTTATCTAGGATAATAATTAAGAAATAGGATCGTAACAAAGCTTAGGCCTGTGACGCACTTTTTGTTTAATAAAGTAAAGTTACATGCGCCGATTATTTTTTTTGTACGGGCCGCCATTATGGAAAAAAAATATGGCGATGGAAAACAAAGTGACAAATGCATGAGTCGACCAAAATATATTCTTGTTCGAACTTGCGTCTGCTTGGTCCTTGTACTGGGCAAGTTTTAACCAGGCTTGCCATCGTTGGAAGAGGTAATTTTTGAGAGTTCGCTCGGCAGTAGTGATGTAATGTACAAATGCACAAGACCGCGAGTGTATGCTTCGCGTTTGATGTTGTTCGAGGAAATGAGGAGGGTGAATTCACTCAACGCAAAAAAAGTAACGCAAAATTATGCAAAAAAAAAAAACCAAGTATACCAATGCAGAAACACCATTTGATCAAAAATTCAAAAGCGTGTAGTTACGACTAAATGGAAGTCGTATGAATGAACATCGCACGGTCATCTCAGTCGCTGGAGTCATTCTGAATAATTGTCAGCTGTTCCCTTTAGAGAAAACATTAACAGCAAGGGAAATTATTGGCCTTTCCAGTCACATTTTCCAAAGAGCATTGTTGTTGAAAATTTGCTCCCCCTGCCCTTACGAGAGAATTGAAATTATTAAGATAGAGTTTGTAATCGCACTTGCTTGAAATTAATGGTGAACGTGTTATGAAATTTTAGTGTTGCATCAATGAAATGCGAACAAATAATTGTACTGTCTGCACAAAGTGTGAAGTGAAGAATTAAAGGGCTGATGACTGGTTGCTATAAAGGGAAAAACAACATAGCGTTTTAAATTGAATGAACAAGAAGTGTCAGTTTTCTTTTTTGGTTCATGCCAAGAAGCCATACTAAGATGCCTTACTTTTTCCCTCAAAAAAAGTCTGAGTTTCTCAAAAAATAAGACCTAAGATCCCCATAAAATCTCAGAAAACTAAGACCTTGGGGACTTAAAAGAATTTTGTCGATGATGGATCCGTTAAAATGGATCTTCGAAGAATTGCAACCTAAGCAACTTTGCGTGAAATGCTCAACGGCAGGTCTTTTAGATATCACGCAATGCAGGATAAATTGTATTCAAAACTCTAAGAGGAAAATAGGCACACACTAGGAGTGGCGAATGATATTTGAAATAAACGATGACATTCACTCAATTTTGAGGCTAATGATCATTGTTTTGAGCCATTTCGCATTGGACAACCTTGCAAAACCAAGAGAAAACCTGAATGCAAACACAGACGAAATTTTGTCTCTTGTGCTAGCCGGCTCTTAGTCCTCTAATGGTAAAAAATCAGTTTTATGATTGTAATTTGTATTTGTGCATTTGTACACTGCACCGCTACTGCCAAGCGAACTCTCGAAAATTACCTCTCCTAACAATGGCAAGCTTGGTTAAAACTTCCGCAGTAGAAGGATCAAGTTGACTAAAGTTCCACAAGAGAACATTTTGGTACAATCATGGATTCGTCACTTTGTTTTTCATTGCAATATTTTTTTCCGTAATGGCGGCCCGTACAAAAAAAAAATCGCCGCATGCAACTTTCGTTTATTAGACAAAAAGCGCGTCACTTTTGTTTAATAGACAAAAATGACTGTCCTTTTTGTGTAATAAACAAATTTGACTGCCAAACTTGGAAATTTGTGTATGAACAGAAAAACTGGAGTCTGGAAACAAACTGAACACTGTTCTTTGTAAACTTGTTTAATACAACCAAATTGTTCTATTGCGGAGATTCACATTAAAATTATTGTCAAACACCTGCAAAAAATGCTATTCTAGCCACATCTATATTATCTTTGTTGCTTCAAAATGCCAGACATACTATTTTAAATCATCACTCCTCATATTCTTATTCCGGAATAGGGTCAATCAAAGGCACCCCATTAACACGGACTGCATGGTTATCTTCTTGTTTTTGTTCCAGCGGTGCACAGGGTGAATATGCTGGTTTGAGAGTCATCCGAGCTTATCATGAACATAATGGAAATGGCCACAGAAAGGTTTGATGATGCTGCTGTCTAGCTGCCTTGACCTCTTAATCTCTAATATTTGTTTCCCATTTCAGCTAGAGTTTAAAGTCTCACTCCCAGGTGTAAATTGCTTATTCATGCTACAGGGAATTTTTTTTTCAAAGATTGTTATTTGCATGCTAGCATGAATTAAAATCCTCTGAGACTGTGACATGTTCTGAATTGGCTAAATTTCCAATCAAGCTAATTTTGTATTTTTAGAAGAAAAAAAAGGTATATAAAATTTATTATGCTTGTAATTATTTAATTATTTTTACCACGATGTTGCCATTTTAATAATTTCTTAACATTGTTTGGTTTTGTGGATGCTGCTTCATTATCAATAAAGTTCCTGGTTGATCATTAATAGTATTTGTCCATGGAACAATAATTCATCTGTTTACTTGAAATGGTAGATGGGGGATTGAGGAAGCTGGGCATGACGTTTTGCTGACCAAGTTTTATCTAGAGATAAGCAGATCAAAGAATTGGCTAACACAAACTTTCAATGAAGCTCTTCTGCATTATTTCATATTTTGTGGATAGGTAATGCCCCAATCAGCAAGGTAGTGAATAAAATAACTAAGTAATGAATATACCCATGTTTGATATTTGAAGGTTTGTCTTATTCCTGTGTCTGCTCATGGTACAAATCCTGCCAGTGCACAGATGGCTGGCTACCAGGTTCAAGTCATCAAAGTTGAAAACAGTGGAAATGTCAGTATGACTGATTTAAAACAGAAGGTATATTTTGATTTTTGCCCTAAGGAGTCAGTCTAGTTTTAATTAATATCCTTTGATTGAAAGCAATTTCAGGAAACCAAGCCTTCCCTCGCATTTTATATGAATTTTGAACCAAATGTGAAATTGTACCAATTTTCTTTCTTAACATAAGAATCTCAGCAATTGCCTGTGGGCTTTTCAGTGTTAGTTACAGTTTTAACAAACCTTGCAACAGCAGAATAGACCATTTTTACAGGTCTGTGCTCAGGTACCAGCCCTTTGAATAAAGGAGAGGATGGAGTTGACCTTGTTTTGATACAAACCTTATAATCGCTTTTCTTATGTAAATCATATTGTTGTAATGCTAACAAATTTCTATTTACATAAGAAAAGTAGTGAGGTAAAAAACAAGGTCAACTGCATGCAGCCTCGCTTTAATTCAAAGGCCTGGTAACTGCATGAGCACAGAACTGGAAAATATTCTATTGAGAATCCCATTGCATAGGGTGTAACTATGTGTACATATAGATGGCTATAATTTGAAGGAGCAGTCTCAGTGTTAAACCAGGCAATGCCAAAGACACCTAAAGACCAGGTTCTAGTTGTTCAAACGATGGATAGCTCTACCCACCAGATAAATCATTACCGGGTATCCACTGTATAACTCAATTGCTTTTTGCTAGTGTTTATCCGCTGGATAGTGATTTATGCATTGGATAGTGCTATCCATCGTTTGAACAACTGGGGCCTGAAGTCCAGGGCCCGGTTCCTCGAAAGCCGATTAATGCAAATCTAAGATTAAAAATTAACCAAGCAGTTTATTTCTCTACTTCCAAATGCTGTTCAACGCAGGTTTTTGGCAGAACTTTACATGAGAAGACGTCAATCTTGAAAAACAAAAATAAGCAAAAGAAACTTTCACCAAAAAGTTGAAAACGAGAAACAAAAGTTTACGCTAATCCTGGATTAAGTTAATTGGCTTTCGAGGAACCGGGCTCAGTGCCTTAGCTTTCATAAGGTAATCATTTTTCCCTGTATAGAAACCTTTTAATTCCAACATGATTAAGAAGCAATTTTGATTATTATCTTTAGTTGCTTAGTAGATAATTAGCAATTAATGAATGAGTCTGAGTAGGATATGAACAATTCTGCAGGTCAAACTTCTAAAACTACTCGCAGCCATTTTTCTGCTCAACAAAAATAACACAATCTCGTCCCCAGCTTTTTTTGGTCAATGGTTCCATAATTTGCAGCGGGCTGCACTTTTGACGTCATTGGTTCAATAATCTGCAGCGGGCTGCACTTTTGACGTCATTGATTCAATATGACAAAGTGGTTTTAACCAATCAGAAACGAGGAAATATTTTGAATGAGTAATAATGATAATTATTATTATTATTGCATGCCCTCTTTTCAACAGGTGGAAAAACACAGCAAAGAACTGGCAGCCATCATGATCACATATCCATCCACTAATGGCATCTTTGAGGAGGGAATCAGGTACAACTATCTGGCATTTCTTGTCTATGCAGTGCACTTCCCAACTAAGAAGGAATCACCTTATATCTCTCTTTCTTGTAAATGAAAATAACAGAAGTGTTATCTGATAATTTTACATCCTGTTTTTTTATTCAGGGATATTTGTGACCTGGTTCATGAACATGGTGGACAGGTTTATCTTGATGGTGCTAACTTGAATGCACAGGTTTGTTTAGAGCTTGAGAGTGTGTTAAGTTGATCTCCCTTGAGTTTGTACAACATGCAAGCTAGCGAGCCATGCGTCAGAGTCAACTTGAAGTTACATGTATTGAAAGCCCACCATTTTAAAATTGGTGCTAACTCGCAGTTATTGGAAACTAACTTTTAAAATGGGTGCTTAGACTTTAATGTGAGTCAGCATGTGTGACTCGCATGGTTCGTTGGCTCACTGGCTCGCAGTTTCTTAAGACCCATCTCTGTCTGATAAGCCAGCTTGGCTAAGTTGCAATCTACTTAATTTGTTAGCTGCCTTTTCTGAAGCCTACTTCTGAAAACATATTACACTCAATTGCAAACACTTCTGTTTGGCATGCAGGGTGTTGAAATTGAGAAAAGCAATGAAATAATATTTTACTGGTATGTTGAAAAAACTGAACATTGAAAATGAGATTCTTGACAGTTGATACATATTCTTATAACAAATATTGTTTGGAAGTGGTACTTCCCATCATACAGTATACATGTAAGTGTTAAAAGGAGGGTTGACCCAACAAGGTTGCTGTTTTTTTTTTTAAATCAGGTTGGGCTCTGTCGACCAGCAGATTATGGGGCTGATGTGATGCACACCAATCTACACAAAACATTTTGTATTCCACATGGAGGAGGAGGACCTGGAATGGGTCCTATTGGAGTGTAAGTACACTGTAGTGTCTATATGACCATGATGGTTTCTTTTCACACTGCTTAAGATGGTGCCTACTTGCGCGGTTTACTGACTATGCGGGAAAAGCAGATCTTAACAAGTGTTATTGAAATCCAAAAGAAAATTGGGGTAACCACACATTTTTCAAAGATAATTAATCAACAATGTTTGTAAAAAGCTTTAAAGTACAAACTTAAGCTATGTATGGAGTTCTTTTCCAAATTGAAGCTTAATTATGTCTGAAAAATGCTTGGTTACCCCCAATTTTCTTTTTGGATACCAAGAGCACTTGCCAAGTTCTGCTTTCTCCGTATACATGTACTTTTGAACTCCGCAAAAATACGCTTGTACACTGTATTAGTAAGCTCCACTGATAGGAAACCTAAATGTCTTGAGATGCGCAGAATGTATGCGCAAGGTGCCTACTTATAATTATTATAAGTAGGCACCTTCCTTAAAAAGTTAAAATTCAAAGACCCCAACTTGTAATGTTTTACAAAGATTAAGGTGGCTATAAGGTGTTTCCACAGGTAACAGAGGGTTTTCAATAGGAAAGGCTCACAACACCATTGAACCTTTCAAGAGGGAAACATTTTCAACATTTCAGAAATAATAGATAGATTTAGCCAAGCCTCAAAGCAGAGCACCCGGGTTATTTATTCTTACTGGCCTTACTTAAACAATGAATTTACAGGACAAAACAATTTTGCATTTTTTTTTGTTGTTTAGTCGCTACGAAAATCGATCAAATAAAGAAAACCAAGCAAAACAAAACAATCCAAAACAAGTTCTGGTCAGCGGTGAACTTAAAAAAAAAAGCTGACCCTGATGAGCTCTGACCTTGAGCAGAAACCTCGTCTTGTCGGGTGTCAATTGACCATAACATGGATGTCCAATATCCAAGATATAAGCTGTAAACGGCCGCCATGTTAGGCTTATTGATTATTATTACAAGGAAAATTGTCGGAATACTCCTGTACCCAGAGGCTGTGTTGCCTCCCCACCTCCACCCGACAGTCTGTACAGGCATACGCTGACGTCATAACCATAATTTCTCGCATTGCTCTGCTGGCGTGCAATTTTGTAAGGGTGTCTGTGAGTCCCAAACTGTTGCCATGGCAATGGCTCATAATATGAGAATAATAATTATTTATGTAGTAGTTATTTATGAAACACCATCGGAAGATGAGAAAAAATTCCACTAGATAATTTTTTTAAGTTATGTAAAGAATGCAAAGAAAAGAATACTACCTTTACATGGACATTTTTGCAAAAAATCAAAGTTTCATATAATTTGTTCAACATTTCCAACAAAATTTATTTCAGGGGTTTTCACAATAATTTTAGGTAACATTTTTACTACTGGTCAGTTGTTTTCATTCACAAGCTGATGTGGGCAGCATGTGTGGCTTACACATGCACCATCAGCTGAAAACCCTTTCAAGCCTCCTTGACTACCAACCAGTAGTATATATAACTTCTTTATCTTGTGGCCTAACAGGAAGAAGCACTTGATTCCATTCTTGCCAACTCATCCTGTGGTCTCTCCCGGAAGCACTGCATCTGAAGGTGCCCGTCCATTTGGAGTCATTTCAGGGGCTCCTTTTGGCTCCAGTGCTATTCTTCCTATTTCTTGGTCCTACATCAGGCTCATGGGGCCTAAGGGTCTTGCTCATGCCTCAAAGGTTAGTGAATAGTTATTGTATTAAGTTAGAGTCCTTAATTTTTTTTAGTCTTGTTCAATGTTCCTGTATGAGGTACCAAAAGAATAAACTGTTGCACACAAAGGGGAGTTATATTTTTGTTGCAATTCTTTTCATCCTAGCAAAACTGATTACAGGGATGTCTTAATCGGTAGCAGTGTTTTTATGTGAACCAGTGAAATGGATGTACTTTTTAAAGACAAAGAGGAGAGGCCTTGGGATTTTGCACCTGGCCATCTGCTGATGCAAACACTTCGAGCCTTGACATCTTATGTATAGGCATTTACTGAATCTTGACCATGACACAGTGTTGGAGGGTTGGAACAGGTCATTAACTAGCCTGTCAAACATTATTATTCGTTTAATTGGATAAATCAACTTTATTTTGAAACTAATAATGAAACCTTAATTTGACAATTGAAACAAACAAATGAAGATAATAGTATTTGCAACTTAATTTGTGTAACAAATTAACTTAACAAGGATAAGAGGTATTCCTATGTCATTTAGGTAAACTAAACACAGTGACTGGTAATGTGGACATTAGTACAAGCCAAAAATGAAAGAAAATGTACCTTGGTGTCTCAAAGCAGGAGAAAACAAAACAAAATTTTCTTGAAAGCTGCAAATCATGGACACAATTCACCGTTAACAGATGGCAACAAGATGGTTGCAGCCACTTCTTTTGCACATGCTAGAACGCAAGCCTCTGCAAACTCTTAGAGATCACATGACCATTCTTGTACACCAACAAACAAATACCTCTGCTGCCAACTTAGTGTGGGAAAAAAATGGCATGCTGTCAGACATGTTAGCCTTCTTGTTGGTACTGTTGGTTACTCTAATGAAATCAGCCTCTAACTTCAAATTATGGTGAAACCCTGGCAATGGGAACAATGTGGATTTGCCTGCTTGTTTCCATCTTTGCCATTTAATTTATAATGTCAAAAAAAAAAAGAAACATCATAAATGCCTCACAGACTGCAACATCCTTCTTAACCTTTCAAGAAAAAGAAAGAAGTAGTCGTATTAATGACAATGCCCCCTTATAATAAATCCATGTACATAATTTCGTTTATCTTGTAGATTGCTATTTTGAATGCAAACTACATGGCAGCCAGATTGCAAGATTATTATGCTGTACTGTTTATAGGAAATGATGGTAAGAATGTGTACTATACCAGCATGTGGCAATTCTTTATGCATTTTTGGATTTTAGTAGTCTGGTCCTTCATTCTCAGAATAGACAGATTGCTTCTTGTTTCAAATGTGCCATTATTTGTCACTCCACACTAAGCAGTGTACAGGACCATTGTTCTGTGCACCAAGTTTTACTGCAAAGTTTTGTCATAGGATTAGCACTGCAGTATCAGTAAGGGTAGTTGGTTCATATAAACTGACCATGAAGTATTTCAGTAAACAATATTATTAATGAATGAGAGACCTGAGTGATCCTCACACTTAGTTAGACACTTTAGCAATTGTCACTCCTAACTGTGTGGCCTCATACCTTAGTTGGTAGGGCATTGCACAGGCATCGCAGAGGTCGTGCTTTCAAATCCCATTGGAGACTCCTGAATTTTTCAGGTGTCTTTAAAGCTTCAATTACTTAATTGTAAATTGTCCAACTAAGTGCAAGGATCGCTCCGCTCTCTCATTCATGTCCATGTTAATTATTTTGGCTTCTTTTCGTATGCAATGGTGGAAGTTTAATTAATTAATTAATTAAATTAATTACGATAATAATTATGATATCCATACTTCAAATGTAGATTCCTTTTAGTATTATTAATGTTTGGTGTTATTGGTCACCAAATCAGAAGAGCAGTAACAAAAAGGGGTGAGTTCACACAGGAACTATATGTTGCTATGTGGGTAAGGAGTCAAGCTCTGAAATTTGGTATCAGCTGGGGTGGTAAGGGAAATTGACTGTTGTAAGACTATATATTCCACAAATGAATGGATTAGTTTGAAAAGAGGTTGTTGCTGCACTTGTGGGGAGTGAAGCTTGAAAATTTGGTTTCATCAAACAAGTTGTTAATTAACAACAATTCGCCAAAGGCAAGGTATCAGTGAATAAAAACAGAGATGAAGTCGAAGTTTTTATTCTCTGATTTTCACTGAGCCTGAGGTGAATAATATTATTGTTTTAGTATAATTACATAGGTGATTATTTTTAAACTGTGCATTTCCTTTAAAACAATAGGCCTTTTGCAACAAACAATTACATGGTAAAAAATCCGCCACGCTAAAGGGAAAGCTCATTATTATTTTCCCACTGGGACATTAAAACAAAAGACCTGAACCAGTCAAGCTTGACTTGCCTTTGTTTTAATGTCCCAGTGGGGGAATAATAATGAGCTTGCCCTCCAGCATGGCAGATCTTGTACCATGTCATCGTTTGTTGCAAAAGGCCTATTGATTTGTTTGTCTGTCACCTTCACAAAACAGTTTGCGGCCATTTTATTAAATTATTAATTATTATTATTATAAATTATTTTGGAAAAACTGCTTATATTAGGTGATTATCACGTAATAAACACCTCAAGTCCAACCAATCAGTGCAGAGAATTTTCAACAATTACCTAGTATGTAATTATATTAATCGCTCACTGGAACACTATGTCCCCATTAACCCATTGACATCCAAACCGGCTGAAACTGGCCCGACTTAATATTTTAGTCTGTCTTAATGCCAGACGAATTTACTCGTCAATGGGTTGAAGGTCAATTAACTGCAGTAAGAAAGATTTTTGAGCTGACATTTCAGGCATTAGCCCTTTGTCCCTTTTTCTACAGCTACATTGTACACCTTATTGAGTGCAACCAGAAACCCATAAGGGTTGAAACGTGTAACGCGCGTTCACAGCTTCCGAATATTCAGTGCGAATTGATTGGTTGAA
This sequence comes from Montipora sp. Colony 1 RG-2022, assembly GCA_023091755.1. Lineage (NCBI taxonomy): Eukaryota > Metazoa > Cnidaria > Anthozoa > Scleractinia > Acroporidae > Montipora > Montipora sp. Colony 1 RG-2022. Next base: position 8,670 of record JALIRR010000996.1, on the reverse strand, counting down.
TGTTTCAGTGCTGAGTACCATATTTGGAAACCCCTCGCTCTTGTTGTTCCAAATATGGTACTTAGCAAATTGAATATTCAGAAGCTTGTTTCCCTGCACACAAGGGGCCATTACGTGTTTCAACCCTTATGGGTTTCTGGTGCAACAGTGACACATTTTTCAATGTAAAGACCTATAACTAAATTTTTTGATTTCATTTTTTTCACTCTTCAGGATACTGTGCTCATGAATTCATAATTGATGCAAAGGATTTTAAGAAAACTGCTGGTATTGAAGCTATTGACATTGCAAAGAGACTGCAAGATTATGGTACATGCTCAATGATAATGATTATTTTAGTGAAATTAAATTTTAGTCAAGCTGCATGTTTCAAAAAATTCAGTTTCATTTGAATTGTTACTCACAAAATAATTGTGAAAGTGGAATGCCTGGAGATGTAGCAATTTTAAATGAAATTTGGAAAGAATAGGTATGACTGATGTTTTGAAAGGTCTTAAGGTTGAATGAGCCTTTAATTTACTTCAGTCCAATTTCAGAAATTTTGAATATCTACAAATTTTATGACTAGATGGTGGGATTTTTTTTACATTTAACAAAGCTCCTTCAGTCAAATTTTGGCTGTAAGCTGCCTTGAATTATAAGTTTTTCATTTAAGTACAGACAACATCTAAGTTTGAGAATTCTGTTTTGTATTGGTATCATGTTTTTATGTGTAGATTTTGCATTTTAATGTAGCAAAACTATGCTGGCCATTTTTGTTTTGATTTTGGCAAAGTTTTAGTTGCTAACATGTGGTTGTCATAGCAGTATGCGATGCCGGTGTTAATCATGATTATTGTACTACTTTCAACCAATCAAGTCAATAGTGAAAATTCTTTTAATGGCATGTTTCCTTTAATCCAGTATTCAAATGGTAGGTTTTCTTTGTAACAGGTTTTCATGCGCCCACTGTATCCTGGCCAGTGTCGACTGCTCTGATGATTGAACCGACTGAGAGTGAGAGCAAAGCGGAACTGGACAGACTCTGTGATTCGCTCATTTGTAAGTCAAACTAGAAATTCTCCTTACCACTTGGTATATTTTTTTCTTCTTAAGAAGTTAAGGAGGCTCAAAACAGTTTCAACACATACATTTCAATAAACTGTTACAGTACTACTTGGAAGGATTGAATTGTGCTGCAGTAACTGTTGTGGTACCTGATGTCCAACACCAATAATTTCTTAAGAAGATGCACTCATCGATTTGACTTAACAAGTCACCGTGGCAACACAGCAGCCATTTAAAACCATCTTATATTTTGTCTTTAAAGTGCCCCTGTTACCAACTCTTGTTTTTCTTTGTATTTCAAAACTTTGTTGACTAAGCACTAAGTGACCAAAGTTTTAAGCCTGATTCAAAAAAGACACCTGTTTATTTTAACTGGACTTTTCCTACTTAATTTTCTGCCACTACTACTGGATTGAGGAGAAAATGAAGTCAAAGGCTCACTAGTATAAGAATGCAATGCATGTGTATGCTACAGAATTAATATGCATCATGGGAGTTTTGGGCTTTCAGACTTTTAAATTCGCATTTTGCATATATAATTAAGCTGCATTCACTCGCTGAAATTTTAAGCAAGTGATCCTTTGACGTCACCTTTGGTGATCCCCAATTTTTATTGCCGGAAAGTGATAAGCATGCAGTAAGATAAAACTTTTGCAAAGTTAAAAAAAATTGTCTGGAGCGAATTCACATTCACCTTCACAGTTGGAAAAATCTAAGGTGACTTGGAATCTCCTCCATACATTTTGTATAGGCCACTTTCAAAAATACCATAATACTCTTTGTTTGCCCTCCAAAATTTTGCATGAACATTGTTTTTATTCTCTCTTGGAACCATTGTAAGTCCCAAGAGAAACTGGAAACAATGCTTATGTATGCGAAATTTTGGAGGGCAAACAAAGAATATTATAGTTACTTTTTCAAAGTGGACTATTAAAAACAGTTCACATGGAAAGAGAGATCACCATCAACTCAGATATGGCTTGTTGTAGTGTGACTCCCAGTGTTATTGTGAAAGGTAAGTAAAGAGAAAACAAAACATGTACAAGAGCAACAAGTTTTTAATGGACTTTGGTTCTTGCCTCAGGTTGGTTCTGAAACTCAGTGATTCTTTTGTTCAATCACAAAGCAACGTCAAAGATGCCTAACTATTGCTGTCAAACAAGAAGATCAAACCCTAACCTTTATTTCTTATCATGCATCTCTACTGAATATTACAATCCTTTCAGTCCTATCATCTCTACTTTCATAGCAATCCGCCAAGAAATCCGTGATGTTGAAGAAGGAAGGATGGATAGAGTGAATAATCCTCTTAAGGTAAAGAAATAGTCTTTCTTACTTGATGCTACTGGTCGGAAATCCTTTCCGTCAATGATTAGAGAAGATACATATAGCTGGTGATTGTACTACTCTCTTTTGTATGCCTCTTTTGTGGTGTTGTGAAACAAGTAATAGCAACAGAGCAGTTTTTAATTGGTAATTTTCTTAGCTGACAATGATGGTGGTGTGTGATTTTTAAGTCGGTTACTAAGAATTTCCTCCATCAACCATTTTCACATTCCCCATAATAGACTTTGTTTGCCCCCAAGATTTTGCATAAACCATTGTTTTCAAAGGCTGTTGGGAACTTCTGACATCACTCTACATTAAGGGAGTTTTTAAATAGGGATAACCTCTTAACTTCCTTTTCTAGAAGTACTTTTCTCCTTAGTTTTTAATTATATAATTATGTAGTTTGCTTCTGGAATAAATAAAGTATGTATGCAGGTATGTGTGTATAGGCAGTGTCCCAAGAGCATTTGAAAACAATATGGTTTATTCAAGATTTTTTTTTGGGGGGGGGGGGGAATGCAAACAAAGTATATTATGGGGAATGTGAAAATGGTCAAAATTTACCCTGATGCTCAGATGGTCCAGTTCGCTTGTGTCACGCTTTCTAGATTGCGTGACACGAGGGAGCTGGACCGTCTGAGAATCAGGCTAGTTAAAATTATTTCCTTTGAGATTTGATTGAAAACGTCTATGTAATTCGAAATTAACCGGTATTTCTAATTGTCCTATCTCGACAGAATGCTCCACACACCCAAGATGTGGTTTCAGCTGATGTTTGGGACAGACCTTACAGTCGAGAAGTTGCAGCATTTCCTGCTGTGAGTATAAACTTCTAGTCCTTAAAAATTTGGGAAGCAAGCTTGAAGAAGGCATTAATGATCACTTCCTTGCCCTTTTATCCTCTTTCTGATCATTGTTCAGTTATCATTTTGGAATTGCATAAGAATTTTTTCTGTCAAACCCAAAGAAGTCAAAAGCTCACTTGTGCTCGTCACAAAATCTCTTCTCAAGGTATTGCATGACGTATCAAAGTAAAGCTTCATAAAAAGCGTTTTCATGTGACTTCTTTTGACTTGTCAACTCTGCTTAAGGAGAATGGTGTGATGTCTCGAAGGACAGACTGTATGAAAGGCCATTTCGTTGGGCTTGTATTTGCTGTCAAAGTTTGTCCTGTACCATTACATGGTTTTTTGGTTTTATTTCTTGTCCAGGCTTGGTTGAAAGGAACTGCAAAATTCTGGCCAACATGTTCGCGAGTTGATGACAAATATGGTGATCAGCAATTGGTTTGCACGTGTCCACCTTTGGAGAGCTATGATTATGACAAGACACAGTCTTTTGCCTAAACACAAGAACGTGAGGACAAATGGCAATCGTTTTTTTGTCACGCAATCTCCAGGTCTTTAGTGCGTGATGGGTGACAGACTAAGAGACTCAAGGTCCGACAGAAAGTGCCACACCTTTTTTTTTCTGTCAGGCACACACTTCTGACACGCACACTCTATAACCAGAAGAATCCTTGAAGGAGATGGTTGTTTGTTTTAAGGGAAACAGACTTGTACATTAAAATTACTTAGGTTACTGACATATTTTACAGTGAAGCAGAGAATTTATATTTCTAGGACATGAAAAGAGGTTTTAACGTATTTAATATTTCATGATACGGGAACATGTGTACATTATGTAATTGTCAGTTGTACTTGAATGTAATTTGTCTGATTCTCAGATGGTACAGGTCTTTCTTGTCACACTCTTTCCCTTTTGTGACAAGAGTGACCCAGACCCTCTGAGAATCAGGCTAAGATGTAATAGATTGAAAGAGAACTTTTTATTTGATGTCGATCCTAAGCACTGTTGTGATGAAACAAGTTACTTTCTGTCAAGTACTGAAGTTGTGATTGATTGAAATAATATTGTGAACAACAGTTTCATTTTCACACTTTTTTTAATTTTTTGAATTGTAATAATTAGAGTCCATTTTCGTGTGTCTTGACCATTTGACCCCTGGAGCACCCCCATTGACGAGTAAAATCGTGTGGCATTCCTGCAGGTTAGACAGAGTAAAATCTATTAAGTCCTGCCCCTAGGAGTCAATGAGGTAACTTCTCTTTGCACTATAAAGGAATATCTTGTCAAAATTATGTAAATTTTGATGCATAAAATTAGAACAAAAAATTGGCCCTTTGGTTGTGTGCTTTTATTTCTTCTGCATGGTGTGGTTACTTGGTGGATAAAAACTGCAGTATGACGTAAGGAGAGAAGAATTCCGTTCCCCTCTCTTTCCTGCTCCTTACACCCCCTCCCTCCCCCCCCCCCCCCCACCCCATCCACTGGGAATAGATTTAAGCATTTTCAGTTTTTGTGTACATTTTACTGGAGTGGGACTTACTCCAAACATTTATTCCGGAGAGGGGACTGTCAAGGAACCGATTCCTTTATAATCTCTATACAACGCGAAAATTGGCCATTTTACCAAAAGGGGTCTTTCTTCTGGGGAGGTGCAGATGCTGTGAGGGAAGAAGTGACTGCTACGTTTACTTATAAGTTAATTTGTCACCAATAGTCATTGCGAAAGGTACATTTCAAACGGTGACACCTTCGAGTTTTGAGTCCTATGAGATTCAAACTTTCAAAATTTAGATTGAAAGAGGTATGAATAGACATGACAATGGCCTTATTAAATGTTAGTATTTTTGGAGGAAATGGAAACGGCGAACTCTAGTTACGCAAGTTGTTTGAAAAGTGTCTAGCAACCCGGCGGGTCTAATTCGCAGGTCGCGGGTTGCAGGTCATTGTTTCACCAATACAGAAAGTATCCTAAACATGCATAAAAGCTAACCTTAGGCCTAAAAACATTTGTTTAGCCTAACTAGGCCTAATTTCAGCTTTTAAGAATGTTTAGGATACTTTCTGTATTGGTGAAACAATGACCTGCAACCTGCGACCTGCAAGTTAGACCCGCCGCTAGCAACCGGCAAATTTTCGATAAAATACGAAATATGGAGGGGTCAGGGCCCCTCCCATAGCTTCCCGCCAACGATGAGAACAATTCATCCCACCCTTACCCCCGTCGAGTGTTGCAGAGAGAAGCCGTTTGTGTGCAAACAAAGGTTTAGCACGAATCTCTGTCACGCAGAACTAAACGAAAATTTGCTGGCATGTAGCTAAGAATGAGGATTTCTAGCCAGGTGAGATATTTCCCAATTCATGTTCCTTCAGCAGACATTTTAATTTGATTTGTCGGCTTTTTCATGTTAACAGCTGTTGAGGTCACGGACTTCACGGCCTTTGCATTTGGTGGAATATCTGGATCTTTCAAATCTCGGTTTAGGTAAGCTGAAGTTAGTGACGGAAGGGTTGTTTTCTCATTTCATCAAAATTTACTAGGTGTACTCTCTTTTTTAGTTTCTCTTGAGAGATTGGAATTGTGTCCAAAGCTGCAAACAGTTATCCTTCGTGGAAACAAAATTGAATCGGCGCCCGATTTGCGAAGCTGCCCTCAACTGTGGAAAATTGACCTTGCCAACAACGTGGTAATTAAACGCTTCCTTACCAGTCAATATATAAGCCCTAAGGCTAAATTATTGGTTATCTTCATATGGTTAAAAAGACCAGACGGTCTAAACGTTTTGTTGTTATAGAAAGCTTGATACCCTTCTAAAAACAAGCTTCTTAAAGTACTTTACGATCATCGATCTTTGCTACTTAAAAATATAGAAATGGTTTACCGAGGACAGATTAATCACTCATGCAAGCACAACTTTAGTTGAAATAAGACTGAAAAAGTTACTTAT
>JALIRR010000995.1:75000-87384 GCA_023091755.1 Montipora sp. Colony 1 RG-2022 | reverse complement strand
GGAGAGTGTTTCCGGGAATATTTTTTAAAGGGCCTCCACTTCTACAAAAAAAAGGAACTTTAAATCTACGGTATAACCTTTACAGTCAAATCTGTCTAAATGTTTTGCAAAGAAAGCCTTTTTATCCGAAATAAATAAGTTTGAGAATCGCTTGCTTTTGTTTTCAAATTTCGCGGGCGCCGCCATCTTGAATATTTGTGACCTGTTACGGTTGCCCTGTAAGCTCTCGATAGACCCTTTGCATAAATGGCGCCCAAATTTGCATAACAATACTTGATACATCCTTAGCCTCACATTTATGAGAAAAATCCTTTGTCTTGAAACATAAACACGAGGCTAAGGATGTATCAAGTATTGTTATTCAAATTTGGGCGCCATTTATGCACACCTAGAGGCACACGTAAGAAATGCAAGCGCAAGCAAATCAAAAATGTTCTATTGCTTGTGTTTGCCTTTTCGTTATGGCTCATGTGAACCATGCAACAATGTTGCAAGATTGTTTTGTTGAAATGCTGCGAGCGTTTGCACAGGCCTTAATGATGGTCACAGTAACCCCAATCTCGTCCCCAGACTCCGCTTTTCTTTTTGCTGACCAAAACAAAAGCGGACTCTGGGGACGAGATTGCAGTAACCCTTGAATGCATCCATCCTCTTGGTCAAGACGTCTTCTTGTGTAAATGTGGCCAATATTTTATTGTGGGCAGGAAACTGACTTTTTCGTTCCCCGACTTGCGAACGGGACACCGGCCATTTCTTGGCCCGTCCCAACCTCTCGGAAGAGTTTGACTCGCCCCCAGGCGTCTTTTACACTGTCGCAACAATTTGGTATTATACACCTGCTTATTCCAAAATGGCCGCCATTTAAATATTCTTTTGTTTTTATTCAAATTAGCCCTTGATGCCTCGTTCTTAAGCTTAAAATTCAAAAGAATATTTTATCTTGAACGAGGCAACAAGGGCCAATTTGTATCCGCATAAATCAGCGGCCATTTTGGAATAAGGTGTATTATTCAACACATTCTGACAATGTCCACATATGGTCATAGCGCGCTCAATATTCGTGGTGCGTACTCAACAAATCATCCTGCGATATACGTAATTTTGTGCGTCGCGGAGAAAAATGGTAGTTTTCCAGCTTTTTTTCCCAATAAACGTAGAAAATTGTAGTTTGTCATCAATGTGTTGAATAATAAAACAACTGCTCAATTTTGCGGAATATCGCCTGATTTTAGCGGCCAAGTATCAGGCGATATCGCGCGATTTCGCAGGATGATTGTTTAAAATTATTCGAAGGGCTTACTACGAAGGACCAATTCTCAAATGGTCAGCTTTTAACACGGTAATTAATTTATCACTATCAAAACGTTTCACACTAAAGTTTTTTGTGCTCGTTTGCCACCAAGGCTGCTCTTTTCCTAATGACGAAGGGCGAAGTGGGTTGTGGCAAGAAGAATTTACGTGGCGGAAGTAGCAAGGAATGACGGGCCCGCACAAGACCATTGTCTTTGATTTGCTCTTTGTTTTAGAGATTTTCCCCTTTGAAAGGATAATAAGTGGTGACTCTTAGAAAATTTGCCGTAGGGAAGGCTGGTTTTGTATCAAGTGCCATTTCATAGGCCATTAAAATATGTTTGAGTTGTCGTACTGTCCCCTCCTAACGGTGGGTAGAGCCAAACTGTCGTAGATGCTATCCATCTAATTTCTTGGTTGCCAAAAAGCTGTAAATTCCTTATCCGAAACACTAAAAAATACATGCATCAAGAAAAGTTTCTTTCCTTTTCGAAAACATGTTTTTACAATTTTTCTCGAGCAGTTTGCTGGGAACGAGGAAGGTAATTTTCCATGAAGTGTTTTATACAGTATGTGAACAGATGACATGAATTATCCAAGCTGATAAAACTCTATTTAGCAGCCAAGGCTCATAAGTCTTCAACTGAGGCGCTTCGTTAATTTTTGCGCAAAGGACCACTGTGAAGAGAATCTTGGTTACACAAAACTTCCACTGGTGTCCAAGCAGCGGAGTAAATAAAGTCATTCAAGGAGAAAAGCTCTTGTTCCGCTTGTTTATTGACTGTGTTGCTAAGCGACATTACGTCAAAAGAGCTTTGTGCGGTGAAGGATTCCTAGATCGATACGTAAATTCGTGTAAATTTCCGATGTTCTGGTTCGTAAGAGTAAACTTTTAGTTCGTTTTCACCCTCTGCTTAGAGGAAAACAACGTCCGTGGTTACAGAGATAAAGCTAGACGTCTATCTTGAGGAGAATTTTTCTATAACTCGAAGGAAAGGATGACAAGCGAGCTTGTGGTTTGTGGAAAAGACGGCTGATTATATATTCAAAGCAAATCATGACAGTACCAGTTATGTGGGAAGAGTGAGTACATTGCAGTACATTTTCTTCGGTTTCTAAGATCGTGGCTATCGGGAACGTTTTTGAGATTAAACCTCGTTTTGTTTTGTGTTTTTATTCAGATCGACAAGTGAGGATAAAGACGCGCACACCTCAGTGCCTATTGTAGTGTTGACGGCGCATCGTGCATTAGAAGAAGCGAAAGAGCTGAATGCACACAAGAGTTTAGAAGCTGAAGATGTCCTACCGGTTAGTTAAATTTTAAAAAATGTGAAACGCTCTTTTGCTGTATTAGCGGTCTCGTTGATTTGCTCACAAATTAAGCGAGCTGTGAGCGTTTTAGTGTCTGTAGAGAGCATCAACGCGAAAGAAGATCGAGACTATTTATAATTTTGATCTCCACTGAATTTGATGCATGTTTATAATTATATTCCGGGATTCGCGGAAAATACAGCAATGTTTTGATCTTTCTCCCGCGAAATCGACGCTTTAATCTGAGAAAAAAGTGATATAAGCCTTGAAACGAGAAGGAGTTTTTCAAGTGATTTATTTGTCTTTTCAATACAGCTACCGGCGTCAAAATACAGATATAGCAAATGGCACGAGCTTGAAGATATGGATGTCAAGGGGAATATGTTACGATCACCGAGAGTCAGAAGAAGTAAGTTTATCCAGTTAATAATAGGCAATGCTTTTGAATAGTGTGCTACCGTTTACAACTGGGCATGAGTTTCGAGAGGCGTACTGCAGGTTTGCAGTGAATGCTATCAGTACATTTGTGCCCTCAAGGGAGTTTATTGCTCTTCGCTGTATGCAGCGAAGCAGAGAGATATCCATTAATTTTTTTTTTTTTGACTTGACATGCCCTTCAATTCCATAGAAACACATCTGTGTAATAATTTTGATCAAATTGTCGATCTTGGGATGCTCGGAGTATTTCCCTGGGAGAAGTAGACAATGACTGGTACATTATTTGCTCATACAATAAAATTTGTTGGGCTGTTGCCTGTTGAAATTGCTAAGATACAAAAGTTGTGATGCAAATGGCAATGTAAGACAAGCCAAATCCCAATTATAGCCCTCAGAATCAAGTAGTGCCCATAGAAGCTGTGCAAGCTAAAAGTTGAAAGCCAGTTCAAATAGTTGTCAGAGCAGAACAACTCAATTAAACTCTTCTATAGTAACATGTATCTTGTATAGTTGGCAGGATGATTTCACAGCGTTAGGTACAGTGTCAGAGTCACACAAAAGAGCAAAGCTCCAATTATTTGATAGTGTACCCATTGTGTTAACCAAACCCAACTGCTTCCAGCAAATTCAGGTTCTAGGTTTAAATCTTTCCATTTTTCTCTCAGATCCTAGGGGATTTAAAATTGAACATATTCGAAAGCTGGACGAGGAAGAAAGGTTAGAATACGGTGACTCAGACGACGATGACTTCGGAGTTGGGCTTCCTTTGAAAAGAAATAAGCCCAAGAAGGTTCGCAACTACAAGAGCAAAATGGAAAATTGGGAAAATGCTGAGGTAAGATCATGTACAATTTGTACGGCTCGGATTTGACATGACCATAAAAAAGAAAGTTTACAATCTCTGTATATCATGGTCACTTTGGTGTGTTCATGTACACACTGAACCCACAGTTCTTTCAGTCAGCTAAAGGGCTAATAAATCTTAGGTCAGCTGGAAAGTTCTGTTGTTGTGGAGACAGTTTTTGTAACCACTGGCATTACAGCAGGTGAGGTCTTTTGATCTCTTATGGCTCTAAGCCGAGGCTGTTTTGTTTCCTTTAATCAAGGAATATACTGTCTTCAAGTAAATGTAAGTATTTGTCTGCACATTGCTGAACATGGGAATGCAATGAACTACATGTAACATCCTTGTTCAATTTTTTTGTATTTTGGTCACTTTTTGTGCACAAATGTACACTTAAACTTAAAAATCCTTGTTTAGATTGCTTATAATTGTTTTTAAAGTTTACCCTAATGGGCTCACAAAAAATATGTTTTTTTTTTGCTGACTGCCTATCATTCTGCCAGTTTGTCATATCAAACCTCAAACATCCTTACCAGAAAAAATAATTCCAAAGAGACCTCATGGCTTATAAAAAAATATGGTGTTTGCTTTTTCTTGCAAGTCTGTAAATGAATATGATATCTAGAACAAATTCGGAAAGACCTGAGACTCTCAGACTGAGCTCATGAAAAATGTGGTTTTTGCTTTGCTTGTCAGTCTGCTAATTTGGCATATCAAGACCTTGGACATCCTTACCAGAAGAAAGAATTCCATAGAGTGCTCAGAAGACTCATAAGGTGTGAACACATACAACTTATGGAAAACTCCCTCACAGATTTGAGCACTGTCTTGCTTCCAAGGTTTGTGAATACTTTTAATTAGTAATTTGTCTGGAATAATGCTGACGGTTTATATTTACAAACATAATGAATTTAACTTACCATTAAAAATTATTCCCATTCAATGAATTTGATTTAGCGTTCTTTATTTCTTACAGGTGTACACATCTTTATCTTCAAAGAAACTTTATCACAAATTTCAAGGTGAGGTACAGTGTACAGGGCATTCATTAATAGCCAGTCACAAGGCAAATTGAGTGGTTGTTGATGCAGCGCTGCCTGGTAGTTTTCATCATCTCTATGTACTATATTCTTTTGCCAATTAAAATTTGGCCAGTGACCTCCTTTGCAAGAGGTGTATCATTGTATTACATTACCGATAAATTTTTAACACTGCAGGTGACCTCTGCTGAGTTAAAATTGATTAACTACTTCTTCATTTTCCTTGAAATGTTATATAATGGTGTAATGTTCTGTGAGCAGCTTGTTAGAGAATTTGATAAATTTACACCACAGAAATTGGATGTACCGTCCAATAAATTTGGTGAAATGCATTAAGTAACAGGAAATAAAAAAGTGTTTACACAATAGACTGAAAACAATCCACATCCCTTTGTACATCTGTGAACTCAAGGTAAATGCACAATTACCGGTTAGCATTTTTGTCATTCGTAACTTTCTAAGGAATAATATTAATAGTATATAATACTGAATTATAATTATTTTTCATTTATCTTTTCTTCCTTTTACAGAAACTTCCAAAAGCTCCTCTTCTGGTACATTTGTCACTGCAGGAAAATAATATTCAGAGCTTAAATGGATTAGAAGTGCTTCGTAAAACAGGATTACAGTCACTAGTGCTCAAAGAAAATCCAATAGCCATGGACCCAAATTACAGACATCAGTAAGTCTGACATTTTCCGGCATAAGTTTTTCAAATGTTCTGTGCACACATCAGGTGTTGGTAGATAGTCGAGGCTTAAGATTTATTTAGAATCTTCATTATCGCAGGTTAAACAGTTGACAACAGCAAAGATTGGTGGCGGGGGGGATTTGTTTTGTTTTCGTACTGAGATTAACTCAAGAAGATTTGTGAAGTTTTCACATTATGTGAATAGGGAATGGATAAAAAGCATAGTTTTTCCATAGTTTTTTTGTTGACTATCAAAGAGTACTTTGTACTGCTAGAAATACAAAAAAATCCATCAAAGTGTTAGCCCTAGTCAAGTTATTACATTAGCTTTCTCAACTGCAGTGTATTGTAAAGGATTTCATTGGTTTATCCAATGCTCCCCTTTACGGTATGTACTTTGGTTTACACATCTGATTCTACATCTGTAGTGTTATGACACATACTGAATGCTTACTGACTGAGACAGAGGGTATTCCTCTCTCAATCACAAGGGCAGTAACTGTTTTGCTAATCAAGAGGGAATGCTTAGCAACAAGTGTTATTGTTTAGATTTGTCCTTTGTGTGTTATTGTTTAGATTTGTCCTTTGTGTGAAAAAAAAAAACAAGTAATCGCTTGTACCGTTGCTCAAGTTTTAAATCAATGTGAAATTAATCTTAGATTGCCCTCGGGCCAATGCAATTACGTGTACAACAGTCACAACCTTTTTTCTTTGTCTTGTTTTCAGAGTTTTTAGAATTTTGCCTCAGCTTCAAGTTTTGGATGGTATTCCAAAATTGACCAGTGATCTACAGGACAGCGCACTGAATGCAAGAACGTGTGTGATTTCATAGCAGATGTATATCTTCGATTGATAGATAATACCATGATCACACTTGCTACGATCAGAAATAGTCTGGTACGAGAAAAACTCAGTTGGTGGCGTATGGACGCTCGACTACTTCATTTTGCCAACCACTTGAAATAGCAGGGCAGTAGGAAGAAAAACCCCCTTCCAGGCGTTGACAGGCTCGTTTGGTCCGCAAACCTCTCCCCTCGTAGATTTTGGTCAGCAATTTATTCATCCCACCATTGACAAGCTGCTAAAGCATTTTCTACAGACCTTTTGTATCTTAGCAGGAAAATATCCGATTAATGGTTTTCGAACTGATATCTCTTAAAACTACTCACAGAAGGGCGAAACTGTCATTTCAGCGACGCTTAATTTCTGATAACCCCGGTGGGAGTATGCCCCGGAGTATGCCTCTGGATTCCCCTGGTAGCACGGGTTTTCGCCGGTGATGTGCTCCCTTCACAATCAATTCAACCCAAAAAAGTCAGCCTTAACGGAAAGTGTGTGTGAACCGGGAAATCAAATGAAATATTGCCCTGAATATATTGTTATCGCAAGGTGCTCGGACAGCACCGTGTTTTTTTTGTTTGTTTATTTTTTTTGATCGCTACCCTTTTCAAGTCTTTGTAGGGGTTTTTAATTATTGTCAGATCTTTCAAAGAGAAACTGTACATAGGGGTCTCGGTGACTGTAAAATATATTGATGTTGATTTTTTTTAAGAGAAATGTTCATACAGATGTAAAATATATTTATTAGTTTTAATGAACATTAAAATTTACATCGTAGAAATTAAGAATGTCTCTATTAACTTTGAACTGCAAACTTCCAATTCTTGGAACTTCCAACGTAAGTCGTTGCAACTTTTAAGTTTTTTAGAGGTTTAAAACAAGCGAGTATACTTTGTACGAACAAGAAAATATGTTGTCTATGGTCTAAAAGACAAAGCGGATTGCAACTCTGCTAACGGACTGTGATCTAATATAGAACTGACTGGCAGCTTCGAAGACCAACATATCCAGACAAACTGCTATATTTTAATCGTGGAAATTAATGATTGCGCTGCTGTTTTAAAGGTGTAAAATTTAGCAAGCTAACCAAAACGGAACTTAATCGTTAATCATCATCGAGAGTAGCACAGAAATGTAGCAAATATTGAAAACAAGCATTTTATCATAGCATTTCACTCTGGCACTATGACAACAGAGTCTCTTCAGTAGAGACTTGAGCGAACGATGAAAAATAGCCAATTTGAGCTGCGGAATAGAGTAACTAAGTTGGATGTCTTAAGGAGCAAGGGTAGATAGGACTATTAGGGAGGAATTTGGAACCTATAACGACGCGAACTGACATTAAGAGCAAGGAAGGATCTTCGCCTTAAGGTCATCCATCTTTGCGTTAAAATTTCGTTTAAGAACAGTTAAATCAAGTGTCTCACTAAAAAGTACAACGAATAGAACGGATTTACGTCAGATTAGATAGTGATACAGCTAGTGATATTGCTGTCAAGATTGCTCGTCCTTCGTCCTTCACTAAAACAACAAACTTCAAGGTTACAAATAATTAATGCTCTTCGAAGAAGACCTTCAAAACATGGGTTTCCGAAGTACGTTTTTAAAATCTTTTTGGCCATTGTGGGAGGACACTGGCGCTAGAAAAACTCGGCCAGCTGTACTTGAAAACGAGTTTACGTTCTGTCTGTGGATTGTGAATCTGGGCGTACGATGAAAATGGTTCCGCACGTGATATCTCATCGTGGTAGTGTTAATAGGCCATGTTCGAAATATCAAATATTCAGCTTGATAGTGAGGACAAACACAATAGAAACACGTTGGAATGGATGTGAACTCAAATTGCATATTAGCCACTTTTCTTTGTCCTCGCAATTTCCCCTTCCATCTGGATGTACAAGTGTCGCCAAGTGCTTATTATACTCAGCCGGGGTCAGAGTTTGGTACCTGATAGCGTCATCGCTATCGGGACCGAGAGGTGTAACTCACATGGAATCATCTCCCCTCGCTCATCACGCTCCTTACTGTGCCCCGAGGGGCCACAGGTAAGGATTACCCGTACTGATAACTCCAACGGTTGGACCTTCAGATTATTTACATTCTGACACGTTTCTACAGTTATGGTGCAGAATTTCGTGAAATCCGATAAAACCTAAACTTGTTCAACAGACATTTTTCATGTTGACGTTAATATTGAAAAAAGGGGGAAAATGTTACTTGAATACCAAATAATTTAGTTTTCAAATATTGCTTAATATTCGTAATACGCATGCGCATAAGTGCCATTTTTCGAATTTCAGCGGTGTCGCAGTTAAATCAAGCTTCCTAAAGTTTGTTTTAAATTTTTGTTCTATTTTTTTTTTCTGTTATGAATAATAATAGGCAAAAACAAGGAAAGAAAAGTAAACGAATGCAAAAAAATTACCTTGTTTGTTTCAAAACGCTTGCTGTACTGCCTTCGGGTATCGGAGTTTTTTTTGTAGACAATTTTTTTTATGCGAGGGCCAGCTGAAAAAAGTACAAGTGCCAGTCTTGGAAGATCTAACCAGCAAATAATTATGCAATGCTGGTTGTACGGCTGTGAGGATAGATATATTTTTGTTTGATCAAAATTTCGTTAGGCACGGCCTGACTTTTTCAGGGAGTTAAATGATTTGCCGTTACAATTTTTTGAAATTCAAATATAAGTCATAAAAAAAACTAGATATAAAATTACAGATAATGTATACATATACATATATATCGAATATAATATATTGAAGTCATTACTTAGTGCTTGTGCGATATTGAGGCGTTTCCTACAGGAATAGAACAAATCGAGCAAAATAAAATCGACACTCGGTCGAGTGCAAGCTTAAGCAAAATCAAGATAAGCAGAGGAATTAACTTGTGGTCAATTAGCATTTTTGTTTTAACTAAAGGTACCAATGATGAAGACGCATGCTTTTTCATGTTGCTTTTATAATGAAGTTTCAATACAACGAGCACTTTGAATGGTTAAAACCGCGTGCTTTATGAAAGTTCAGCTCAGATGCACGGCTGACTCCACTCAAAGAATTTGGAAATTAAGTTATTCGAAAATTTTAGCCGAATACGTGATGAAATTAAAATATTCTTTATTGTACAGTGTAAAACAAAAATAGAAGCCTCGTCCGTGATCTGTTCTGGGGAACAAGAAGTAGGGAAAAGCACTGAAGTAGGGGAAACACGAGACGCACTTCTTTCGTGGTCTATCTGCGCGCCTCCTGCGTCCTTTACAACAGAACAGATCACAGGCGAGGCTTCGGTGTTAAATATTATTGTAGGCGTCGATGGTGAAAGCCAAACGTAAAACATAAGTGACAATTGCAAATCCCTTTGTCATAGCGAACGGCTCGATACTGTGATTAGAAACGTTAACGTAGTTTTCAAGGAATAAATATTTGGCCCTAGAGTATACAGCCAAAATATAAATAATAAAAATAAATAAATGAACATTCTTTTGAGTGTTAAGTCGTTACTGAGGTTACTGTGCATAAATTAAATCAAATCACGCCAAATCGTAGGTTGGTTTTTGAGGAGAAAGGAAAAAAGGGAGAAACCTGAGAAAAGCTCTTGGAGCAGAGTAGAGAACCAACAAACTCAACCTAGATCTTACGCCAACTTTCGCCACATTGGTAGGAGGCGACTGCTGTTCCTGCCCCCTGCAAACAACACCAGGGCCAACAACATTAAATTGTTGAAAATAGTAACGGCGGTAGACATAAAACGCCTTGGATACTGAGAGGTATGTCAAATCATTGTCCTTACAACGAGAATAGAATCACTTAAAGAGTAGGATAATGGGGAGCTTAAGAAAAAACAACGGCGACGACAACATTTGCATATTTAGTGGGCAACAACAATAGCATTGCACGCCCTGCACGTGCGTTTTTCACTCTTGTCCATTTCTTTGCCGTCGTCAGCAAAACAACAACGTGAAATAGCCAAATTTGAGGTTTTATCAAGAACATCAGTACTTGAGGATAAATTTTCATGTTCTCCCCTAAATTAAGTGCCGTTCCGACGAGTGTCATTTTTTGAGGAACTACCACACCCTTGTCATTTTAAAAAGGTTGTAATAGTCATGAAGCGATACTTTAATGAGAATTTTATTTAATTTTGAGATGACGTTGTCGTTGCAGTCGCTGTTGTCGTTGCTTAACCTTCCTATTATGATCGCAGAGGGGCTGTATGTGCTCAGTAAATTTTGGGAGCGTAAGACCGCGACGTCTTTGAGTCACAGACGGAAACCGGAAGTGAATGTTTTGCATGCCGGCCAGGACAGGTGGTCTCTCCTATCTATTTCGATATTAATATCGTCAGATTGAGTGTTCAGTGTCTTCTTGGCCACTCCTGTCATAACCTCAGTCTTATAGCCACATTCAAGCTTAACTTATTGGCATTCAACCAACGATTTAGATTACTTAGCTCTGGGGTTATTACTTCTTTTAGCTCAATTAAGGGTTTTGCTCTTGAACTTACGCTAGTGTCAGCGGCAAACATCCTCGGATCGGAGTTGCGCTCTGCTGGCAGTTAGGCAGATGTTTATTAATATGCGCTAGATCTAGAAACAGCAAGCCGGCCCAAGAATACTCGGAACGAGCAGTTGACTGGTTTGCCGCTTACAACTTGACAGCTTCCAAGTCAATACCATAGCAAGACATTTTTCACCGTTATCCGAATGTTAACCGACCAACAGAAGTTGCTTCGGGTACTATGAAGTGATTCGAGAGGGCAAGGTATTGATCGAATCCTGCAATAGGATTGGTTGTTCGAGCGGTCCTGATTTTCCTATCAGTCCGCCCTCGGTCTTTCCCTCGGCCGGGCACGGTAATGCTCTGAGAAGTTTTTGTCCTTGACCTTAAATTTCCATTTTTTTGACACCAAATGCATTTACATACAAAAGTCAGTTTCAAAAAAGATTTAGTTTTATTAGACACATTTCTCTTTGAAACATTCAGTTTGTAAGTTGCTTACTGCATTCACTGTCAAGCGCGATACCAACCCGGGGATACCAATCGAGTTGCAAAAGGATTTCAGAGTGGAAGAGAGAGATAGAGGAAACAAAGTAAACTGAGTTATTTACTAAAGTTTGTTCCATACACCGAAAAACTATGAACTCGGTCAAAGTTTTTCGCTTTTCGGACCTCCCAGTGGGCAAATAAATACCACTTATTAACGAGAGTGAGGTCATTACAGGGAAATCTCAGACCTCGGCCTTGATGTATTGACCTCGCTATCACCCAGTCAATACATGAAGGCCGAGGTTTGAGATTTCCCTGTAATGACCGAACGGACCAGGTCTGATAAGTTATTTATTATATGGCTTTTTTTGTTTGCTCAGTTTTAGCCTGTTTTTCGTCCTTTCGATAATAAAACTCGCTCTCGCTGTGGCTCTCTTCGTTGCTCATATTAAAGAAGTGTCTGTATGCTAGTTTTTCTTCCAGTTATTGAAAATATAGTTGTGCTTTGTCCATATTTTTTGTTGTTTTCGCCCACGCGCTCGTAGCTTCTACTCTCAACTCAAAAGAGCCGTCGAACCGAGAAAAAGTTTCATAACGCCCGGTCATTACAAGAAAATCTTGCCCGCTCAGCAGCCAATCAGAGCGCGCGTACTATTGTAGCCATATAATTAGCAATTATTGAATGAGGCTGAGTAGGATATGAAGAATTCTGCAGGTCGAGGAGGGTGTTATCCACCAAGGCCGAAGGCCGAGCTGGATAACATCCTCCGAGATCTGCAGAATTCTTCATATTGTACGAAAGCCGAATTCAATAATTGCTTTATTATTCATTCAAAATATTTTCTTCGCTCAACCTTCTAAACCTACTCGCAGCCATTTTTCTGCTCAACAAAAATAACACAATCTCGTCCCCAGCTTTTTTCGGTCAACGGTTCAATAATTTGC
>JALIRR010000995.1:70000-72500 GCA_023091755.1 Montipora sp. Colony 1 RG-2022 | reverse complement strand
CTGGTAAGTAGTGTCTTTGTGTATAGAGCCTTCTGCGCGTATTTTCTTAGGATCGAGAGGGTAGTGGAACTGCGTAGATTTCTCTTGTGGACACAGTAGAATCATTAACTTAGCCTGCAATGGCGTCGAAAGTCATGCAACGCGAATGGCGTTTTAGTGGATCCTTAAACAAAATATACCCTTATGGAGCTCAATAATGGAAAGTCAGTTGGATAAACTAGGCATGAATCTCAAAAGCGACGAGTACTGGACTATCGCCCGTCGAGACGAAATCAAAGTGAGCAGTATTTACCTGAAGTACATGGTAATTTGACACAATTGAGTTTCTTGTCTTCACGCACACAATCAAATAGGAAGAGGTTTTCGCCTCTAAGAGCAAATATGTTGTTTGTTTCAATAAAATCTTCGCTGGAAAAGGATTCTGTGGTATTTTCTGCCTTTGTGAATTATAATATCATGTTGTGTATTGAATTTTCGAGCTTAAGGTTCAAATGTGATATGGGAGAAGTTTTTTAGTATTGCTCTGTAAGCAGGAAGGGTTCACAGGCCTGTTGGAAGCGTGCTTGAGTTTCAACAAAATGAGGCCCAAAATCAGTGAAAACTTGTGACGCAGATGAATAATAAAGTAGCTGCTATTTCCAAAATGATGGAATTACCTGGTGATAAATAACGTCGTACGCGTCTTGGAGAGTAAATTTTGACTTTGCATAAACAAGAGTTGGGCGATTGTGATCTTTGTTTTGACTTCGCTCATTTCATTGTCAAACTTTATAACACTTGACAGAAAAAGAAACTTACAAAAACCCGGTATCTTGCCATCATTTGACACAGATGCTTCACTGTTTGGCGAGTAAACATGCCGCGGTAACTTAATCACGGCGCCCGCTGAATTCCGGCCATGTCACTTTCGATTTTGCAATTTACTTGAACGTAGCAAAAATCTCCCAAAATGTTTGTCGCTGATCGTAACTTCAAGGTTCAAAATTAATGTTGTTTTCATGTCGTAAATATTTTATTATTTCATTCTCGATCGACCGTCCGGGAAACTTCCTTCTGCTCTTTCTGAAAACTGTGTATCAATATTTATTTGCTTTTTCATCAATATTTGTTTTGCATAAAGCACGCTAACAGAATCTGTACCTTGCTGAGTTCGCATTTGTTAGCGTTAATAGTATTTTCGGTCAGATGTTTCTGTTTTTTATGAGGGGTTTATTGTTTGGGTCTCCCATCCCAACACTAACCCCGCGAAACAGGGCTTGACTTCAGTGAAGTTTAGTATTACAAAGTTTTCGGATGCTCATAGGGCACACTTGTGGTGAAAAGAAGTTGTGAGGGAACTTGAAAATTATCAACATGTCAGCCCAGAAGCCAATGTTTCTCGCTTCTCTTTTATTTGTTATTCTTCAGAGACTGGAATGCTGTATTTCAGTACCACACAATTCAGTGCCTTCTGATTTTCTGTAGCACGTACCACAGGCAAGCCAGTGTATGCTTCACAGAATCATCTAGTTGTTATTAATCTGCTAACCAGTCAGTTGGCAAATTTGAACATCAAAAGAACTTTGGCATGATTGTCTGTTTGGGCCCTCATTAGACATGAAACTGGCTTCAAATGTGATTGACAAGATCAGGAAAGACATGGCAAGATAAAAAAATACAAATAACAAGAGATGTGTTGAAATGGTGCCGCGTGCGTGGTCTAGATACGACACTTAAAAGAGTCCCAGGCATTCTAATCTTCATCAGAATTGGAGGGGGCACGGATTCTTGAGAACTACATATTGGAGTCATCAAGTGAAGAAGCTATGAATTTCGCAGCTGTGAACGCGTGATTTGCGCAATTTTTGCAATTGCGGACTTCAACGGGATTTGAACCCTTGACCTCGCGATACCGGTGCGACGCTCTAACCAACAGAGCTATGAAGCCACTGACGTTGGGAGCTGGTCATTTGTGGGTTATAATGTTCCCGTGAGGAATGAATCAACGATGAAATGATATATGAATTGGATCATATATGAACTGCGGATATGAAATCAAGTGAAGAAGCTATGATCTTGCGTTCACATGCAACTGCGAAGATCATAGCTTCTTCATTTGATTTCATATCCGCAGTTCATACATGATCCAATTCATACATCATTTCATCGTTGATATTGGAGTCAGGTACATAAAGTTTATTCAGATGTTGATCCGAGTGATATTTGCTTGTGCAGAGTGTCTCCGTTTCTGTTCAACCTCGTTAACCCTTTCATTCCCAAAATAGAAATGTTAATTCTCCTTACACAATCCTCTTATTGTCAATTATGGGAATTTAATGACATTTCTAACAAAAATCCTTAATTATAAGTGATAAATTTCTTTTTTCTTGTCGCCTGTCTGCTTGACAATGTACTGATCTTTATCGGTAATGGCCTCAGCCACAAACTAGCGAAGTTACAAATATCAATACTAACAATACAAACAGGGTCTATCTAATTGGGATGTCAGATCTGCGCAGAT
>JALIRR010000995.1:60000-67500 GCA_023091755.1 Montipora sp. Colony 1 RG-2022 | reverse complement strand
AATTGGTCCTAGAGTAAAGGGGATGAACTTAGTGCAGCTTCGATTTTCATGAGTATTTTATAAAACCCCAATGGTTGTTAAGTCTTGGCACTGATTTTAAATGGTTAGCATTATGGTTGGGCTTAGGCATACTGTGCATGACAAACGATTCTACTTTTCTTTCTCAGAGCTTTTTAGAAGGACACTGTTCATTCATGAATCTCCTTAGGAGGGCAGGGCCGGGCAACAATGTTAAATTATCTTCTAAGGAATAAAAGAACTGAGACAAACATGATGTGTTGTTGATTTTTAATTTGCTTAGTTATTTGCTCTATATTTTGCTTACTTTGAATTCGTAATAATCAAAAGCAAGTAAAGACAAAACTTTGAAAAGTTAGGAAAAAAGGTTTCATAATCTATTGATCAAAAGCCATTTTGTAAGCTCTTGTAAGTGTTACTTCTCTTGAATTATCAAATAAAGTATTTGGGTTTTTTTTTTAAATTTTGCTGAGTCTGTTTGCAGTGATAAATCCAAATTTTGTGATTATTTTGGCACAGTCCCCTTCAAGTTCTACAATTTGAGCAAATATAGCCCATTTGGATGAAAGGGCGTTTCCTTTACCATTTTGTTAATCATGTTTCAGCGCCACATAATCCTGAAGTTCGAACTTCTTCTTTTTCTTTTTCCCTTTCTGGTGTATGATAACTACTATAACTGCAAAAAGCAGACTGCTGGCTGCCTACAAATAGCGTTGATAAACAGTATTTAAGTCTCAGGATCGACCCACTTTTTAAGCGGTGAGCTTTCAATAACTGATTTACGGTTAGTCTTTAATCCGCGGTCTGCAAGTGTCAGACACCGATCTCCGTCAATGTCTGGCTCATCCAGTTTTTCAAATTATTGACCATTCTCCTGCTCTGTATTTGATGTAGCTGTGACTTGTCCACTCATTTGTGGCTTTTTGATTTCTTTTCTAAGAGAAATTCAGAAAACCACTTCATACGGCATTTTGGCAATTGTTCTTTGAATGGTTATGCTCTTTTTACAAGCGGTTTCTCCAAGATGATGACACCATTGGTTCGGAGACGAGTTCTTTTCTTTGATTAAACTGCAAAGGTTATCCTTTTGCCCGTTCCACCATCTTTTTTTTCACAATGCAACCGCTGTGTTTGCGGCGAAAATCGGTTTGTTATCATGATTAGAAATGATGCCTTGTTCCTGGTGTACACAGCGACGTAAATAAACTTCTTCGGTAGAGAAAACATTAAGGCGTTTTTAGTTGTTGATTCGATAGCTTGGCGGTTAGTACAGAGGAGAAGTAATCTCCTATAGTGCGAGGGTTCGAATCCTTGGAGCAGCGTGGAATGTTGTGAAGGCTCAAGGTAAAAGGCACAGTCTGTTGGTAGTAAGCAAGGGCAGTAAGGGGGACAGAAAGGGAGAGACGGTAAGTGAACGAAGAACGGAAGGCAAGGGAAAGGTGGAGAGGGGTGTTTCTTTTTCATCCCCCCTAAAATCCAGGCCCCATTTTTTAATTACATCCCCCAAAAAAGGGAAACCTTTTTTTTAGACAGTTTATAATAACCTAGGTTGAAAAGTTTTGACCTAGGTTGAAATTAAATTAACCTGAATCCTGAATTTTAATTCAACATGTAACAGGAACATCAAAAGAACTTTGACGTCAGTTCCTGTTTGGGGCCTCATTAGATATGAAACTGGCTTCAAATGTAATTGACAAGATCAGGAAAGACATGGCAAGATTTTAAAAAAATGCAAATAACAAGAGATGTGTTGAAATGGTGCCGCGTGCGTGGTCTGGATACGACACTTGAAAAAGTCCCAGGCATTCCAAGCTTCATTAGAATTGGAGGGGGCACGGGTTCTGGAGAACTACATATTGGAGTCAGGTACATAAATTTTATACAAATGTTGAACCGAGTGTTATTTCCTTGTTGAAACTGTCTCCGTTTCTATTCAAGCTTGTTAACCCTTCACTCCCAAGATATAAATGTTAATTCTCCTTACTGACTACCATACAATCCTCTTATCGTCAATTATGGGAATTTGATGACATTTTCAAACAAAAACCCTTAATTAGAAGTGATAAATTTCTTTATTCTCGTCACCTGTCTGCTTGACAATGTACTGATCTTGAAAGGAGAATATATATCTTAGGATTTGTTTAATTAATTGCCTATATTTTACTGTTCAACATTTGCAGGACAAGAACTTCAACATTTGTTGATGACTGTTGAACTGTGTGTCTCCGGCTTCAGAATTCTTGGCGGCTACAGACGAAGAGTCGAAACATGGGGTCTCCTCTTCAGAAAAAATCTTTGTCCTGTCTTCGTAGATAGCCTAGGGATGGATGAGTTCCTACACAATCTATCTGGTGTTGAAATGATGACGATTGCAAGGTTATATAGTTTTCTCAAGCCATTTTTGACCACATTGTCAGGTCAGTTAAATCCAAGGCACCCTGCTAGCAGAGCCTTTCTTTTGCTTGCTCGATTTTGGCGTTCTCGAGAAAGGCTCTGCATGAATCGAGTAAGATCTTTTTTGAATATGCGCTGCATGTTGCCAGGATACAGTCTCGAACCCAAGCCTAATATGCCAGATCTCGCCGCCATCTTGGTTTTTCATGCCAGCGGGCTCAATTATAACCATCGGTTTTGTCACTAAACGGACGCTCGCACTGGAAAAACCGGTTTGACGAGAGAAAAAAAGATTGACTAGTCCAGATGTTCGGGCTGCGGCGGCTTCAAAGAGTTGACGCGATTCGGGCAGAGCCTACTTTTCTCCTCCTCAGTAAAGAAAAAGACAAAAGGAGGCTCTGCTCGCAGGGTGAATCCAAGGCTGCTTTCTTACCTAGCAAAGGCATAAAAAGGAAAAGAAAGGAACTTTATTTAAGTGTCTAGTAGAGTTAGCGCTGGAGCACTAATTGGGGACACTGTAAAGTGAAATTAACAATTAACATAACAATTCAAATGTTGGTTTTTGAGGAGAGGGGAAACCGGAGTACCCGGAGAAAACCTCTCGGAGCAGAGTAGAGAACCAACAAACTCAAACTCACATATGACGCCGAGTCGAGGAATCGAACCTAGGCCACATTGGTGGGAGGCGAGTGCTCTCACCACTGCGCCATACCTGCACCCCGTGCGAGACATTGTCATTTAAGTGACGAAGTACTGACACCGGATTTCTGAACGGCTTTGTTTTATTGACAACTTTTTCTTGAAGTTAAACTTATCAAGACGTTTGAAAGCAAAACCTTTCTTCATTGAAGCGCGCACGAATATATCAGAATGTTCTGCGTCGTTTATCGACGAGCAGTCATTTAGTAGAGTTGAATTAACTAAATCAATGATTCCAATCTACTTATAACTGGAAAATCCAGCGAAAATTCCTTTTTAACCTTCCGTATTCAAAGATTACAAAACTGGACTTTGAAACAGCCTTTACTTAAAGTTTGCATATTAAAACGTCCCGTGCCACATTTTCCACCAACGAGAAACGTTTGCCAAGTCAGCTTTGGGGGTGTTTACATGGTACAGGGGGGACTTTCGCGCTGACGCTAGCATTCTCTTAGCTCTGTATTTGCTTACATGATATCACCGAAAAAAGGCATGCTGGGGTGACTCACACCGGCGCGATTTCACCCCGGTTGCTCCACCGGAGCAAAAATTCGTTCCGGCGCAATATCTCGCAACGGTATCATGTAAACAAGGAACGACCACTCGTACCGATGTGAAATCGGCCTCCTGTTGGGATGGAACGGGTAGCACATGCGTACTTTTCCTGATAGAAGCCATGTTTGCAATTTGGATTCACGCTTGCATTTATATCGATATGTGGTGCCCCTTCAAGTAAACACGATACGAATTCACCTCGTCATCATTTAAACGCGGTGCGAGTTTTCTCATGTAAACACCCCCTTGGTCACAAGCGATACTGCACACTTAGCACGCGTATATTGCTTTGCACGCTTGCACACTTTTTGTCTCTATTTGGCACACCTTCGAGGCACTATAATTGGCTTATTTGCTTTTGTTGTCTGTTCCCATAGCAATTGCCTTGACCCTTCTTGCGGCACTGAGTTATAAACCGCTTTGTTTAGTAGTTTCAAAACTGGACCAGGTTTACCTGGATATATCTCCTTTGAATTCAGATTCGAATTAATTCTAGATCCGTCCACGTATGAAATTCTAAAGCGAGTAAATATTCTTCAGTGCATTCGGACTTGCACGACGCAGTACTGTCAAAATTCCTATCAGCCACTGCTGTTCCAGTTTCTCTGTGCGTTTTGTCAGGCACAACAGCAAGTGCTTCCTTATACCTTTGCTGCCATAACGTCGTTTTTGTTTCTTCTTTGGCCAGAATCTCTGACATTTTTGCAGATGAACGAAACGTAGTTTTCGAGGAACAAATATTTGGCTTTAGAGTATACAGCCAAAATATAAGTGATAAAATACATAAACGAACATTATTTAAGTGTTAAGTCGTTTTTGACGATGCTGTAAGAAATTAAATCAAATCGAAGGTTGGCTTGAGGAGAGGGGAAAAAAGGAAAACCCGGAGAAAAACCTCTTGGAGCGGAGTAGACAAACTTCAACAAACTTTAACCCCCGTGTGACACCAAATGAGGGAATCGAACTCGGGCGACATTGGTGTGAGGCGAGTGCTCTCACCACTACATCATCATCGCTCCCCTGCAAACAACACCAACCACATTGAATTGAAACGCCTTGGGATTTTGAGAGGTATGTCAAACCGTTCCCCTTACAATAAGAACAGACTCACTTAAGCCGAAGAATATTAGGATCGCAAAGCTAGTGGAGATAAAGGCCGTATGCCGTATACCTTCTGAGATTTTTCATCGACCAGGAGCCCATGCCTAGAAGCGATCAAAAGCCCTCAAGAGTGAATTAGATAAGAGTGTTGATCTATCACTTTGCGGTCTTTCCC
Source organism: Montipora sp. Colony 1 RG-2022 (assembly GCA_023091755.1). NCBI lineage: Eukaryota > Metazoa > Cnidaria > Anthozoa > Scleractinia > Acroporidae > Montipora > Montipora sp. Colony 1 RG-2022. Next base: position 62,558 of record JALIRR010000995.1, on the reverse strand, counting down.
CAGCACAGTCACAAATGGATTTATTTTTAGATACACTTTGCGCGCGAAACAAACAAAGGACCACCTATTTTAACCAATCAGACCATGTCAATCATGTTTTTTCAGGGAAGATGGCAATTGATTTTCACGCGTGACTGCTTCTGAATTTGTGACTGTGCTGGGGAGCCCACCCATGGCATAACAACACTCTTTTCTAATTCACTCTTGCAGCCCTAGGTATGTCAAATGGTTCCCCTTACAATAAGGACAGACTCACATAAACAATTGGATCGCAGCGCTAGAGGGAATACAGCCTGTATGCCGTATACCTTCTGGGATATTTCATCGACCAGGAACTTATGGCTAACAACGAACAACAGCCCTATATATTCCTGTCACAGACGATTTTCGCAGGATTGAATTTTTTACGAATGAGATCAGGAGCTCGATGACCATTCACATAAAAAAAAAGAACTTGACGTCAGCGTCACCGAACAGGAACTGCCGTTGTTTATTTGCAGAAAAGGTAGTCTAAAAATAAATCGGTCTGTAAAAATGCCGTGATATAGCCTCTTAGTATGGGAGTTGTTCGCTTTTGATCGACTTGTTTCAACTAACAGAGCGAATTGTTAGACCCAGGGATTTAGTGTGATCCACTCTCTGGATCGTTTTCGCCATCTATTGCGATATTAATATCGTCAGATTGAGTCAATGTTCAGTCTCTTTCTTGACCATTTTATGAAAAACTAAGGGCGCTTTCCTTTTGTCAGACCTGGCCGGCCAGACCCGTCAGTTTGCAAAGTAAATGCAACAATTTGAAGGAACACGCACTTGCATGATAATCCCTCGTATTCTTCTGGAGGAGTATTTATCATCCTCGAAGTGTGTTAATTTGAAAGCGTTGTAGAGTTAGTCCTTCCAAATTCCCGGTCTGGCCAGTCAGTTCTGTCAAATGGAAAGCGTCCTAAGTCTTAGCCACTATTGGCATTCAGTCAACGATTTAGGCTACTTAATTCTGGGGATATTACTTCTTTTGGCTCCATTAAAGTGTATATGACAGATTTTTTTTGTTTGCTCGATTAAATCTCCACAATATACTGTTAAGTATGGAAAAAAATTATTCGATAGCGATTTTTCTTCCCCATGTTTTGATGTACCAAAAACGTGAAATTTTACTTGCGGTGGGGTACAAAACCACGATACCGCAAAATAGGAGACTGGGAATGATTGTGACGTCATTTGAGGACAAAACAGACAACTCAGTTATTTTTTTATTGTGAGCTCAGAAATTGCGCCAAGAAATGGTAAAAAAGTGCGTTGGTTATGGGTGTATTAATACGAAAGACGAGAAAAGAGGTATCTCTGTCCATCAGATACCATTTTTCGACGATCAAAGACCAGACGCCAAGAAAAGAAGGCGAAAGTGGTTTGCCTTCGTAAATGCCACGCAGAAGAACTGGACCGCGTCCAAATATTCGGTGATCTGTTCTGTTCAGTTCACTCCAGCAGATTTCAGCCGTTTGTCTTATGATGGTCAGAAATATCAGCAGCAACTGAAAAAAGATGAAACTGGTGTCGTTCATGTACCAAGTGTGCACAATGTTAAGACACCGGAGGAAGAAACAAATTTCTGACCATCAAAAGACAAACAGCTGAAATCTGCTGGTGTGAACTGAACAGAGCAGATCACCGAATATTCGGATTCGCCCCAGTCCTTTCGCGGAAAATGATCATTTTGAAGCCGAAATTGTGTCTTTGCCATCCATTTATAACCGTGTTGTGAAGAAACGAGCACAGTGACCCCCCATTTTAAATGGTTTTATTTACTCGTAATAGGTACGCGAAAGACATATTTTAAGGAGAAAAAAAGTTGGATTGCGGAAGTGGTAGTATTTACCTATAAACGACATGAAACTGCATTTGGAACCTGACACTGAGTGCAAGGTGATGACTGTAGCGGTCCAATTTGCTTACATTTCTTTGCAAGATTGAGCAATTTGACATCAGTTTCTTAAAGATTATAGCCCGTACAAACAAGCAGGTTCAAGTTCTCAGTAATATTCAGTAGCTTTTGCTACATAACAACAATTTTACGGTTGATCTAGTTTCGAACGCTTCTCGCGAAATTTGGTAAAAATAAATAAATAAATAAAGAGCATACAGCGCAAAAACAAGCACGGTGACCCCATCTTTTTATTGCATTTTTTAAATGTCCTAAGTATGAATATCAATTGTGCCAAGTTTGAAAAAAATCTAGATAATACGTCATTTTCATGCGAATTAACTTCAGAGCTTCAGCCATATTATTTGAAGAAGTATCTATGGATTGAATCATAAAAGGAGAAACTATATCCGTCAGGGACCCGTTCCATGGCCGTTTTAAGCTTGACTATTTTCTCGCACAAGGCATCCGTGTCTGCCTTCAGCTGACTTGATTGTGCTACAGTCTCACCACTGAACTTGTCGGCGTCAGAATGGAATACGGTAGAATAGAAAGCAAAATACACACCAGCACCAACCACGGCAATTATGATAAATGAAGGACTTTGGAACCGGGTGACACAAAACCCAACTCCTAC